>JAVQJD010073741.1:0-10295 GCA_036023655.1 Nannoperca australis | reverse complement strand
GCTGTCTCAGGTGTGAAGGGTGCCTTCTCCAGACTGCATGTTTCAACTCCTTCCACAGATGTTCAATAGGATTTAGATCAGGGCTCATAGAAGGCCACTTCAGAATAGTCCAATGTTTTGTTCTTAGCCATTCTTGGGTGGCTCTGTTTTGGGTCATTATCCTGTTGGAGGACCCATGACCTGCGACTGAGACAAAGCTTTCTGACACTGGGCAGCACATTTGGCTTCAGAATGCTTTGCTTTCATAGTCTTGAGATTTTATTGTGCCTTGCACAGATTCAAGACACCCAGTGCCAGATGCAGCAAAGCAGCCCCAGATGATAACCAAGCCTCCTCCATGTTTCACAGTAGGTACAGTGTTCTTTTCTTTGTATGCTTCATTTTTGCGTCTGTGAACATGGAGCTGATGTGACTTGCCAAAAAGCTCCAGTTCTGTCTCATCTGTCCAAAGGACATTCTCCCAGAAGCTTTGTGGCTTGTCAATATGCATTCTGGTGAATTCCAGGCTCTCTTTTGTATGATTTGCTTTCAACAGTGGTGTCCTCCTTGGCCATCTTCCATCAAGTCCCCTTTGGCTCAAACAGCGACGGATGCTGCGATCTGACACTGATGTACCTTGAGCTTGGAGTTCACCTCTGATCTCTTTGGAAGTTGTTTGGGGCTCTTTGGTTGCCATTCATATTATACGTCTCTTGAATTTGTCATACATTTTCCTCTTGGTTGGCTACAGTCCCGTGGACCTTAAACTTGCTGCTTGGAGATGGTCTTATGGCCTTTACACATGCTTGTTTATAATTTTCTGTCTGAACTCTTGAGACAACTCTCTCCTTAGCTTTCTGTGGTCCATGTTCAGTGTGGTACACACCATGATACCAAACAGCACAGTGACTACTTTTCAACCTTTAAATGGGCAGACTGACTGATCACAAGTTTGAAGACAGCTGTGATGCTAATTACAGGACACACCTTATGTCCCTACGGTCAAATTATTTTCAACCTTTTCTATGGGACCCATCATTTCTGTCCAGGCCAGTTTCATTAGTTTGTTTATTTAAATGATTCTGTTGAACCACAAGTCAAAAGCAATGTCTGATCGTCATTAGTTTATTTTCAGTGAATTTCTATTTATTATTACTTTTGTCAGTTTCAAGTTATTTCAGTGACCATTGTGGATTTTTCTTTCTTTAACAGAAGGGTACCAACAACTTTGTCCACATGTGTAACTTACCATTAGGAAAACTGTCTACAAATAACGGCCTGAGTCAGACCTTCAACATTACTTACTGGTTACATTTTCTCTGTATTCTCAGAACACTTTCTCGGATCATCAATCATGCAAGTAAAACCGCAGGCACCACGCAGTTCTCACTGTCAGTTTGATGTAAAACAACTCCCATCACACAAGACCCTTCACTCCCCTTTCTCCTCCCATTAAACAACAACAACAACAACAACAGACAGTTCCTACCTTCACGCCATCAGCTGCAGGTGGTCCAGGCAGTCCGTGGTCTCCTTTCTCACCCTGAGGACACAAACAGTGCACTGAAGCTTCCACCTTCACTCAGACAGCAGATCAGCGCGATAAAAAATGAAAACACATCATGGCTAAAAAGTTCTGCCAGAGCCTGAAGGGAGCCCAGAGGGCGAAAAGCATTCAGCAGCTCAGTATTAAAGGCATTTTTCATTTCTGCTTCTCATCTCTTAGTTGTATCCCCTCCTGTTGCAGTGACCATCCACATGTACTCATCACGTTCATCTGCATGTGCCACTCTCAAATAATCCACCATTTCTTTTGAGATCAGGTACTGGCCTTCAGGTGTTTTCAATTTTCAGTTTCCACCCATGTAATGTACTGGTTATGATGCTCTTATGAGCCCACAGCTGCTGTTACACCAAAGACCTCACTGAGTAATTGAAATATATAAATAGTCCATATTACTCAGTACTTATTGGAAACTAAAATCAAAAGACTGCAAATAAGAAAAAACATTTTAGAACTGGATTTTTCTCAGTGAACCAACATATAAATAATAAAAATCTTGACTATTCACATCAAATGTTTCTTTATTTTCAAATCGCCCTGGTTATCTGGAGCAAAGGCACATTATGTCTACATTTGATGCTAATGAGGCATGTTAATGAAGGTAATTCTTTTTACTTAATCTAACATAAACCCCTATTATTGGAACAAAAACAAAATGACACTAGCCTTGTTCTAACAAACTGAATCCAAAGAGATCCTGTTGCGTTTGGTCCTGAAAGTAAAGCTTTCATTGAATCTGTGTACGGTTTATTGACTGTTTACCTCTCTCCCGATTTCACCTTGATCCCCTGGCTCTCCATGCAAACCAGGGATGCCCTTGGTGAGCAAAATAAAAGAAATATATCAAGTGGATATCAATTCACAATGCACTTTAATAGTGAAAGTCATCATTTTATTGTTTCTTTCTCTCCAAATCATTGCATAAGACAGATTGCTGAGTGGACAGTTTCAGAGCTAATGTGTGGATGTGTTCAGTTATGACATGAAAATAGATGAATGGATGGTAAGTGAACAAATACATCTACTTACGATAAGCCCTGGCCACCCAGGGAGGCCGACCAGTCCTGTGTCTCCCTTTTCGCCCTGAGCAACAAAAAACAATTTATTGTTTGCTTATTCTATATAATTAAACCAGATGTACACAAAGCCTGTGGCCTTGTTTCTGAATATCCCACCTTCGGCCCTCTGTCTCCCCTGATCCCTCTGACTCCGGCCTTCCCCCGTTTCCCCTGCGGACAAGTTCACTTTGTTTTTCAATGAGGCAACAAAAAGCAAGATAGGACACACACACACACACACACACACACACACACACTAAACAAGCTAATGTTTTATGTATGAATGTGTACATGCAGTAGCTGTCATTCATGTCATTTCCTCTTTTATCCCACAACATCTGCATAATAATTACTGTTTTCAACACTAAACAAAGGCTCTTTTCCCACAGTTGTAAAGAAAGTAATAGCATTAGTATTACAAAGATATAGGTAATATAGGTAGGTGGATAGATAGATGGATGGATAGATAGATAGATAGATAGATAGATAGATAGATAGATAGATAGATAGATAGATAGAGAGAGATATTGACTGAATATTGACCTTCTTAGATTCATCACAACCATTGATTTTTTCTGCTACATCTTATTAGTATTTACTAGCATTATTAGTATTTAGCATTTCACCTGAAATACTTTCACAAGACCGAAACAGAAAGTTCTTACCCTCCTTCCAACGAGACCCATCTTCCCTGGTGATCCAGTCATGCCATCGTCTCCCTGTTGGGGTAAAACACAGCAAATGACTCTTTTTGGACAACATCCAACTGGGAAAGAGGACATTTAGCAGCTGCAGTGTTATTTTTGAGTTGCAAATTTGAAAATGACTATCAGCGCTACAACATTCAACCAAAGGTTGAAACGCTAACAGAATGCCTGTCTTAGCTAAAAACGTTACATTTACATGTCAAAGGAATATTTTAGCACCCTTATAAGTAATCACCTGTCTACCAGAGAGGACAAAATCAATATTGTGGGTTTATTTCAGTGTCCCTTTGCAAACATATTACTGCATAGTTTTCTGATTCAGCCACATTCCACTGCACAAGTTGCACACTGTCAAAAGGCTTTAGCTTAACTTACAGCAATGTAGTTGACATGTGGATATTTGACCAGTGACAAAATGTTTGCTGCACACGTAGACATACTGAGACAAACTGAGGATTCCACAGTTTTCCCGTTCTTCCTGTTGATGCGTCACATCTGTATCCACTTTTGTGGATTTTTGTCCTGTTAAAGGTTCACTTTTTGGGTTCGGCAGCTTATAAAAACTCAGTTCTGGGTTCTTTACCCTTTTGGTAGTGCGTCCCACCACACAGCAGATGGTGTTTCTGTTGTTTGCTAGCAGACTGAAGTGACAAGGAGGCACCTTCACGTATACAAAGTCAATGGAGAATGATAAATTGTTTCCCCCCTCCGGTGTGGGCAGGACTTAATTGTACTCTATTTCTATACTTTGGTTGAATTTCAAATCCATGTAGGAGGTGGGGTCAGGCTTTAAAGAAATAGCTTAAAATGGTAAAATATGTTTATTCGAGTTCAATAATAAGATCAATAACACTCTCATGTTTCAAACCAGCATGTGTAAAATATATTGTTACATTTTATGTATTACCTTCTCTCCTTTCATGCCCTGCATCCCCTCAGGTCCTGGTTTTCCTTGCGCTCCCTGCAAAGCCATAATCATTTTTGTTTTTTAAAATCATTTTGCTGTTAGGATAACTTTCAGGACACATACACAAGTTTATGATTATTGTTTTTTTCCTCAATAATTAATCAATAGCAAACAAATTATATAATTAAAGACTGTAGAAGGTAAAATATATTTGAATTGTCCACAGTGTTCCTGTGTTGTCACAACCACACACTTACAGGAGCCCCTGGGGGACCTGGAGGACCCTGGGGTCCCATCTCTCCAGGAGGCCCCTGAAAAAGAGAAGGAAGAGGCACAAACAAAAAGAGTTAGAGTTGTTAAGGGAATGAAAGCAATCTTCAGCGGTGGTAATTAACATCAGATGGACTGTTGACGGTTTCGTTTTCACCTCAAACCCTGGCAGAGCCGGAGGACCTCGGATTCCTGGTGGACCATCCTCACCCTGCAAATAGGTCATTCAAAATATTATGAATAAAGAATAATTTTCTTGCACCACTATGTATTCATGAAGAAGGTGTAGCACCATGCAGACATACCTCAGGTACCTCAGTCATACATAGTGGATTTATGAAGGCAATACAGTAGAAACATATAACATTAAAACCTCACTGACTTGCTCCCCTGATGGACCTGCAGCTCCTGATTCTCCCTTCAGTCCCTGTGGCCCTGGTTCCCCTTTAACTCCCTGGTCTCCCTGTGGTCCAACTTGTCCTACTGGACCCTGCCATGTAGACATCACACAAATGCAAAACAATTAAGTTTTTAAGTAATTTGTTTGTTTTCATTTGGTCTTAAAATAAAGGTGAGATGCTTGGTGACAGCTAAACGTTGTTCAGTTTGATCTAAAATAGTGCAGACATCAAATACTGTACCACTTCAAACCTCTGCCATCCATCCCAAGACAACATCTGCTAATGACTAAGCTGTTGGTTATCTCTTTACATGTTACTATAGCAACAATGAACACAAAGGACTTTCTTCTGGTGCATTTTCATTAAACAGAAAGCACAGCAGAGGATGACGGCCATGTCATTAGTTTTGCAGGTATTTGGTCTTAAATCAAACTACATGATTATATACAAATGGTGGCACTAGATGAAAAGTCAGAGGATCTCCAACGTCTAGGCACCATGAATATCTGTACATCATCCAGTAGCTGTTGGAATATTTAATTCTGGACTAAAGTGGTGGACCGACCAACAGACGACATTACCATCCCTAGACCTATTCTGCTAACATAGCTAAAACCACTTTAGAAGGCATTAATGCACTTTCTTATGCATGTTGCGTTGAACTCCATGGCTTCAGTTGTTAGCCAGCAGTCTAAACTCTACATGTCCTTTGTATTAGTTTAACACACACTGATGATGAGCATTAAAACTTAAATACCACTATAATTAGCTAGATTTCTCTGTAAATCACTTAAAGGTGTAGTCCTGCCACGATCACTTAATTTACTGATGTTTGCTGTAATAGCACAAAGAGAAAATCACGCATTTAAAAATGTTGCCTCCATTAGCTGCTAATATTGCCAACAGAGGGCAATCTGCAAAGCAAGAAAAGTCACATACAGGATGAAAGTGAAAACAAATGTAGACAGTGAGGATGATGTTGTTTATTGCAACAGATATTTGTGCATACTTCGCATGGCAAACAACCCAAATAAGGTGAACTTCCTGATACTCAAGGACACTTACAGCTGGTCCCAGCCCCCCTGTGTCTCCCTTGACACCACGTGCACTGGTTATTCCCTATGCAGAAGACAGAGAGCAAATTAATGGCTTTTTCCTTATATAGCTGCACCATGTCACACAAAATGTTTGAAGGAATCATAGTTTACCTGGGGGCCTCCTGTCCCTGGAGGCCCAGTAACTCCTACAGTCCCTGACTCCCCCTGCAGAGAAGATGAAAACCTTTTAATGCCATTCTGATTGAACTGGTTTGATTCAAGCAGAGCACTGTGGGTGATGTACTGTATATAAAAAACGGTGTAATAGAAAGAGTACAGTATGTGCCTGGTGAGGCATAGGTCCTCCCAATCAGGAGATTACTGACAAACCAGTACAGATTAGTCCCTCCAGCTGTAATGTTTGTCCACAGAACCGTCCACACTTATGACCTTGAGCAGATAGTTACTGAGTTTCTTTTGTTACCTGGGTAGAATCATTTTCCCATTAAAGTAAGCTCTAAGATTTCTTTTCACTTTATGTAAGAACTCACTGATGCAGAACAAGAAATTCTGTTGATTTTGCTGTGTTATTAAGCAAACATTTAATTACAAACACTTTGATTTATTATGCACCTGTGGTTATGCTACCTGAGCCCAACTAAAAAAACAACAGCAACAACAAAAAAAAATAATTGCAACCCAACCCCCAGGAAGAACGCCAGGCTTTAAAGCAACTTCTGGGGGTGCGTCAATTGAGATTAGACTTACATTGTATGCAAATCAGCGGATCATTTATTTTTAGGTACATCGACAAGCCAGTACGAACACTCATATAGCCCTTATTTAAATCATTATGACCAAAAAGTTGTAAAAAAACAAAAAAAAACAAATCCAGTTATAGAGTCACTCATGTGAGTGAGCCTGAGAGATGATGTTGTATGGTCTGTAAATTGTGACTGTGGTGATAACTTATCCATGTTATCACAAATAACATCAGTTCAATTGTCAAAAGTATTTCTAAAATATCACACGTTGTTTCATGTATTACAATTAAACGATTCTTAACAACATTGTGAGCATATATCAGTTGCTTGTTACGGAAGGAAAATGACATTACCTTCTGGCCCTGAGGTCCATCTGGCCCTGTGGGTCCCCGATGGCCTGTGATTCCCTAAAATAACCAAAAACACACCACAAAAGTATACACAGTGACATCAGTTGGCACATGTGTGGAGACAAGAGAAAGAGATGAACACAAATTGTACATTGACACATTGTGTCAGATGGATCAATACATGTCAATCCCAGCTGTGAGCAGTTCAATAAAGGTTGATTTAAAAGCCACTCGAAGCAGCAGGTCATCGACAGCATCAATGCATCCTGGCAACGAACTCACCTTTAACCCCGTCAAACCTGCAGGTCCCACTTCACCCAACAGTCCCGGATCACCCTGTTCAAGATGACGAATGTGACATCAGGAACAGTTTCTACTCATCAATTTGACTTATAAGTTTAATATTCTTAGTGATCTTAGTGATTTTGCTTTCTTTACTCTTATTTATTAAAGGGGAAGGATTTAGTCATCTTACCAGTCCTGAGGAGTACTACTTGTTCTATTAAATTACTGTGCAAGTCCGCAGATTTTAGGAATATTAAATGGTCACTACTAAGGAAACTCTTACATTTGTAACCATTCTATAAAATACATAATATACTACATAGATCTTCTTCATTACTACATCTCTTGTGGACATATTAAACAAAAAAGCATTAAAAGCGTATGTTTGGCTTGGTCATTTCCCAAAACAGCTGGGCATTAGCAAATGTTACTCAAAGAGGAGGAAACTGTTCATTTTTGGGGACTATTTTCAGTGGAGTATTAATACACATTTGGTCTTTAGTGGGTATTTCCGGCAGCTGGACAGTGTGTGTGGGAATGGGTAAAAAAACTTTTTTGACTGAACATGTTACCCAGTGCAACAGTTTGGCTCATTTATGTGCTTTTGGGCAACAATGCAGCTCTCTGGCACAGAGAACTAAGATATACATCAGGCTTTGGATATACAGACTTGTTAGTGGGATAAATTCTTTGTTGCATTTGGTGTTTTCATGGGAAGAAAATATAAATATAAATGTAAATACAGCAATGATGTTTTAAAGTAACACTCTGATGTGTTCTTATTCTTATAGCATACCCACATTTGGATGCCTTTCTGTATTAACGGTCACAAAACTGTTGGGAAGTAAAACTGTGCTCACCATTAGTCCAATGTGGCCCTTCTCCCCCTTTGGGCCCCTTTGGCCATTTTCTCCAAGGGTTCCCCAAGAGCCTTCTCGACCAGACAAACCTAGAGGTCCCACCTCACCCTGCCGACAACAACCATAGTCTGATCAGAAATGGCAAACATCACTCAGAATCAAACACAATCATCCTCCTCATCGAAGGATGAACTTTAACTTGTCCATTTACCAATGTTAAAAAACTATAGTAGTAAACTGACCTTGTCCCCATTGGGCCCAGGACCTCCAGCTTCACCAGGATGCCCGACATCACCCTACAGAGGAGGAATAAGAATGAGTCTGGAGTTGAGCAGCTGTCTAATGGCACATCAATGTCTCATTTAAAAGTCACAGAAATGACAAGCCATGCCAGCTCTCTGCTCATCCTGTTGTTATACAATCAACACTCGAAACCCCTTACAGGAGTCTGAGTTGATCAATGTCATCATCAGGAAGATTTCATTTCACGGTTTATCTAACAGCGATGATGATTTAATGCTTTTCAAACATGTTTTATTTGCATTTCACAGAGCACCTGAAAAACTTTCAGTGTTTGTGTGACGCTACCAAGTAAACAGAGCGGAGGTGATGGTGATGTGATGAAGTCCTTACATTCTGCACTGAATTGGAAAATCCCCTCCCCTGGAGCTGCTCATTTATGAGACAGCAGTTGAACACGTGTGAGGTCTGTCATCATTTAAAGTTATAATCTTCACCTACCTCCATACCCTCTGGTCCAGGTGGCCCCTGTAAGCCTTTTGGGCCCCAGAGTCCTCTCTCTCCTGGAGGCCCTGGTGGACCAGGCTTCCCACAAGGCCCTATGTCCCCCTGTATAAACATGGCAACATAAGAAATCAGATACACAGTTGGATGTCATAGGGTTTCATTCCCTCAAAACTAAGGCTACAGACTGTTCCTCATTAACCAAAGAAAACGTGGCCTCATGTTGTACAAAACACACAGGCTTGTAAGTGAAGTTGTTTGCAGTATGAACAATCAGTGACATAAAGACTCAGGAATGGTGCTGCTGTGACCACTGACCTGGTCTCCTTTCCGTCCAGGTGGGCCATCAGTTCCTGCTTGGCCATGGAGACCCTGATGAGTGAAAAGTCATAACAATCGTTGATAGTTGATAATATAAAGTATATTTCCTTTGTAAACGTGTAAAGGTGATTTTCCCTCATCTTATTCACTCTCTGTTTCCGTCAGCTTCACTGTAAAAGAAACCAACCTGTTGTCCATCTAGTCCTGTGGGACCAGCATCACCAGGGAAGCCAGACAAACCCTGGAGGTTACAGTATCACATCAGGAACTGAACACAAACAAAGGCAGACAAAAATCATCACATGATCCTTTTGTGCACTGTAGTTTACCTTGTGTCCTCTATCCCCTGCTGCTCCTAATAACCCATCAGCACCCTGTGGGCCCTGAAAACATCCAACAAACAAGTGGTCAAATGACTTTTGAAATAAACAATATATATATGTGCTTGTTTTTTATGCTGTGATGGGTCGACCAGGTATTCTGTGTATTTAAATGAATGCATTGATGGATTTTCATCTTTCCAGACTATAAGAATGGAATATAAGTAACAGTAAAAGCAGCAGTTGATGGCAGGTACCCACTCACTGGGATTCCTGCTTGCCCCTGTAGCCCCTGAGGTCCTGAGGGCCCTTGGCTTCCCCTGGGTCCTGGTTTTCCAATTGCCCCATCAGCACCTGGAAGACCTGGATGGCCCTAGAATAGAGATCAATCTTACATTTTCTGTCAAATGTCAAAATAATCTGATCTTTATGTTCCGAGCGAGATTCAAAGACATTTTTGATTCTACTTCGTACAAAGTCTGGACTCATGCAGGGATTTTATCTCTAATCTTTTCTGTTGCACATTCTGTGTCTGTTGCCACTTCAGTGTGTCATTAATATGTAAAGTTGATCAATGACGTTCAGTCACTTGTGACTCATTTCAGTCAATTCATACACTACCGTTCAAAAGTTTGGGGTCACATTGAAATGTCCTTATTTTTGAAGGAAAAGCACTGTACTTTTCAATGAAGATGACTTTAAACTAGTCTTAACTTTAAAGAAATACA
>JAVQJD010073731.1:0-23268 GCA_036023655.1 Nannoperca australis | reverse complement strand
GGGTCTTTGTGTGTGTGGAAGTTGGTCTCGACCGGCTCCATGTGATTGAGTGCCCTGAGATAACTTTGTTATGATATGGCGCTATATAAATAAAATTGAATTGAATTGAATTGAATTGTTTGAGGTGAGAAAATAAACATTTGAGCGCAAAATGTGTAAATGTATTTCTGGCATCAGAAACTTGCAGACCTATCAACCAAGAGAAAGAATGGAGGTGTTGGTGCTTGAACCATGTGATAAATTATTAAAAAGGGACTGCTGAGGCCATCTAATACCACATCGTTCATTTGATCAGTCTGGGAAAATAAAGGGAAGTTCAATGCAAAAAAAACAAACAAACAAAAATAAAAAAAGGGTTCATGGTGTTCAGTTAATTTCTTCCCTCTCCATTTGTACTGACTGGCACGTTTGTGTCCAGTTCTATCCTGAGATGAGACAAAGACCTGATAAGATCAAGGTGACACAAACACACAACGTGCCATTCTTCCTTCCGGACTAGACAGCAGTGTTTATCACTGAACTCACTGAGCTACAAAGTTTCTGTTTCAACACTGAGTATTTACTGATGTAGTTATGCATTGATAGGGTGATTCAGTCACCAGAAAATGTTGTTTCCAAATTGCAATCACATAGATTATAAATATTGTGCATGAATAATTAAATATATTTTATGAGTGGCGATCACACATACAGTAGTTTGAAATAACAAAGTTAGTAGGCTTAAAATTTGAATATTATGTAGTCAAGACCACCATAGAAATACTCTTCTTTTTGTATTTACTGTGTATTGGGTATCTTTTTGTGAACATGTTTTGTATATATTGTTTTATGGCAAAGTAAAACCAACCCTGAGTCTGATTAATATGTGAACAGGGCCATTATATATTAAATCTGAGCTCTGAAATGGCTCTGGTGCAAAAAAAATTATTATTATTCCAAGCAACATGACATTGTTAATTGGGGGAAATACTTAGGAAAACAGGTTTATTAAATGAATCTTCAACTGAAATAACTTGCAGTAAGCTTCAGTATTTAGTTTACACTGCGCACTGAAGCTGTCTTTATTTACCGTGCCCTGACTTGACTGTTCTGTCCTATAATGTTATTCACCAGATTGTTCTTGGTTCTGCGGACACTCACACCCTAAACACATTATGTTTTCAATAGACACGCAGAGCTAAAGGTTTCATGTTCTGCCAGTGTCTGGTTAGATTGAAACAGGGGCAACAACCAGTGACAAGAGACCAGCCGTCAAATGTTTGACATACTGTTGCCAAACACAGTGCGACATGGATGCCTGTGTGTGTGTGTGTGTGTGTGTGTGTGTGTGTGTGCGTGTGTGTGTGTGTGTGTGTGTGTGTGTGTGTGTGTGTGTGCGCGTGTGTGTGTGTGTGTGTGTGACTGGCATGGCCAGTTGAGTTACAAATAGAAACAATGATCCACAGTGTGGAACAGAGGAATCAACAGTGTACTACAGTATGTTTGCACTCTGAAAACACTACTGTAATCCAGGCTGCACATATTTTAAAGTAGTTGACTCAATACTGACCTTCAAAAAAAAAAAAGTTATTTTAGGAACAACTAAAAGTACATTGATGGCAGTGGTCTGTTTGTAGACTTGTGTGCTTGGGCGTTTTTCTCTCTCTGTACTCTGAGCACTTACCTTTCATCTCCCTCTGACTCTGGGTTTGGCAGGCTGCAGAAAATAGAGAAAAAAATAAATATTAATGGAAGTGCATCTAACCATTCTGCAATTGTTCCTCATCAAAGCTTTAAAAAAAAAAGACCTGGGGAAATTTATGTTTCTGGTTATTACATTTTTAAAAAAGGCCTTAAAACTCACATAAACTCATGTCTAAAAGTGTACACACACACACTTATATACAATCCGTTCACACACAGAGACCAACACATGCATATAACCATTCACAGTCAGACTCGTATCTCTAAAATTCATTAAGCTCTGATGGGCTATTTGGGGCTTCACACATGCTCAGTAGAATCTGCAGTGTATTTTTAGGTTTGACAAGTTGACACCTCTCGTCCTCGTTCATCCTGAGAAGGTTACTGATCACGTCTGAGCACAACCCGAGAGCGAGGGCCGATTCACACCAGTTTACTGCAGCAGCTTTAAAATGCAGAGACCACAGCTGTTATGAAAAGAACTGCCGACTGACATATAAGAAGCTCTGCCCCCCCCACACACACACGTAAACACGTAAACATCACTGTTACTGTTTAAAATAAGAAAAAGAAATTGGTGTGAACATCAGCAATTCTATTTAGAAGGTTTTAAACTGAAATGAAGATCTTTAAATAAGATCGTGAAAACAAAAACAAAATGTATGTAACATGTTTAAACGTGTTCATTTTTGTAATTATCTGTACATTATTTACATTATTTTCATGTATTTATTGTTTTATATGTATTTAATATATTTTGTTATACAGACAAATAAAGAAACTCATTATTCAGAAATTATAAAACAGACTTTACAGTACATCATTTTGTTTGGTTTTCCCCAGAAACATCACTGTTGAGTTCACTGGCTTCAGTTCAAACAGCTATTCAGTTATTTTATTTTTTATTTTAAAAACCCAATAAAAAAAGTAAACAGGAAAGGCCAATATTCCAGGTAGGCAAATTAAGTGAACCTCTCCCTAAATTAAAATGTAAAAAACTGTTCAGCTGTCAATCATAAAAAAGAAGAAAAGGTAAGAAAATTACTTATTAGACATCACAAATTGCATAATGACATTCAATATGACTACAAATAAGTAATCTTTAATATATAGCACGCTCTTAATAATACAAGGGTTGGCTTTCCATATCCATGCAACTAGATATCTGTAAGGAATACTGACTGTGCCTGGTTTTCCAAAAAGAAAGGCACCTGTCTAGTATTATCAATTTGAGAAGTCTGAAGAAGTTAGAAGTTACCAAGATGATGTGACAGCAAGTGGCAGGAGTATAAATACATCATCTAAAGAATACAAAAAGATTGTGATTATGTTACAACTTTCTGTCAAAGCATTTACCCTACATGTGAAATGTCATTTTCCAAGATGATATTATTTTAATTGTGTCTATTTTTACATCACATATGGGAAATTAATCATTTTTAAAGAACAAGAGTTCTGAAGTTGAGATCAATTTGTCAGCTACTCACAATGTCTGGATTACTACATAAAAATCAACAAGTCAAATATCAAAATTATTTTGGAGGGAGCTGGAGATGTCCTTTGTAATCAGGGCTAAACTGAGCAATTTCTAACAAAACACAATAAAAATACCACTTCAGAAAATGACCTCATCAGGCCTCATCAACTTATGGCACTTAAAAGACACTGAAGCCTGAATGGACGGCTGATTGTCTTTATCATGCAGCCATCATAAACAGGGTAATCATGGCAGAGGGCAAACTCCCCTTCACCTTTAAGTACTCAAAGTCATGTTAGAGGAGAATTCATGGGGGAGTCGTACAATCAGCAGCGAGAATCTCAAATTTCATCATCAAAGCCAGGCTGAGGAACTTCCCTCAGCATCTAACTGTCTTTAATGAACCTAAATGTCCATCCTTAAAACCTTTAAGTCCCCCTAATGAAGAGGGGAAGTAATGGAGCATGTTGACTGGGATGACCACGCCTGATAACCCTCTTTGTCAACAAACACTGATTTTATTCTCTCAAAGAAGGTCTTTTCTTCACTCTCTCTTCATGTTAGTTCAATAACTGAAACACCATTGCTCTCTTCTCCCTCTGGTTTGAGACATGGGGGGTCGGCCCGTTGCTGTGATGCAGTTAATTACTTTAGCAGGTATGGTTTGGGGTCACGACCTCGCTCTCCTACTGCCTATGCTCCCTTGCTTTGAGACTCTGGATCTTACTGCACAAAAGATATCCAACCTGCGACGGCAATTGAAATGACCTATTTGTGAAATATGGTATTGGTAAACACGTCACCCCCTAAGGAAAGATGGCGCACTCCACTAAAAATATTTTTATCTAATCAAGAACTAATCATATATTTCTTAAAAGCAAGCAACTAAAACAGGAAATAGAGACACTAAAAGTATAAAGCATGACTTGTTCCTGATGTGAGTGCTGTGTTATCATTTTATCAACTGTTATATCCATTTCCTGCAATGTTACATACTGCCCTACAGTTCAGAGAAAAGTGAAGCCCTTTGTTTAAAAAATGTAACCAGAAGCAACGGTCTCTCTCAGTCCTCAGTGCTCGGAAAAATGGAAATTCCATGAATGCTGGGCACCTCCATCTGCTGAGGAATATCATGTGATATGATCATCAAAAGCTCCAGCTACTAAGTTACCCTTGTGGTGAGGCTGTTTTCTCAGGTAACCAAAATAGTTCTTATTAATGAATAATGATAAACACATGGAGCATGGTGAGGTCAGGCAGAGCCCTGAAGACATGAACACCATCAGCTAATCAGTAACAATTGACTCTCGCAGCCACCAGTCAGCGTCAAACAAGTCAATGAAGCCGTCTTCATAAATCCAAGAAGCTTGCACAATCTGTCAGATTAGTCATGATGTTTACTCCTGCAGGCATATGCTGCTTTCATTTATCCTCTTATTGCTGTTTGCTTTACGTGCATTTGTTATCTCAGTGATTTGAATCTGCTGGGTTTCGTTCTGCACTGAATCTGTCGCATACTGCACATATATCTTTGTGGGAAAAATGTGTAACAGCTGGTCTTTACCCTCCCAGACACAACCTTTCATTCAAGTGTAGCTATAAATGTTCCTGAAAGTGGAGTGGAGAAATTAATTAGTACAACGGTCTACGTTCACCATCAAACAATCACTATCACCGATAAAAAAAGTACGGAACCGTCCACATATCATGTCCAACAAAGCAGAACTATGACCCTAATTCTGAAGGAACTCGGATGAATTGCACAGAGATAAAACTGCAGTGAGCTTCTTTACAATGTGAAGTTCTACAAAATCTGTAAAACTAGCCTTTTCTGGAGCTTTCGCTCTTTTCCCACAACCTTCTTCAGTGGCCGCAAACAGTAAATGACGACTATCATGTGATCAAAGTTGCACACTTAGATCACAAAAACAATTGAGATTGTTGAAGAAAGCTGTTGGATATGGTCAAAAGCTCAAGTAAGTGACCTTTAAGATTAGAATATAAATATATAAAACTGTTTATGGAGCCCTTTGGCATGTCAAATAGTTTGATTCCAGCTGGCGACCTTTGTTAAATGTCACACCCCTCTCTCCCTTCATGTCTGCCTCTGCTATCTAGTAAAGGTGAAAAAACAGCTACAAGTGGTTTTGAGTAGTCACTTGCTAAAAAGGGCTGGAATCACCAAACGCACTTACAATAAGTGCATCCATAAAAATATGAGAAATATGAGCTAGATGTTGTCAGAAACTGTAAGAGCAGATTTTTTAATTAATTGTTGTCTGAAAAGGTGGGTTTGCAGCCTGCAGCCAAGCAAGTCTGCCGGGATGTTTCCCCATCTGCATTTGACTCATTTTGCATCAGTGATGCATGAAAGGATCCTCGCGTTCCTGTTTGTACTCCATCTATCAGCCATAAAAAATAAAAAGGTGCAATGTCAGCTCTATCTACAGATCCATGTGTGTTATATTGCTGATTTTGATGCTGATACATTATCTTGTCGGGGACGTAAGATTGATCGCTGCATGAAAACATAAATTAAAGCGCTTTCAACAGACCAATTAGTCCGCGTGCCACACACTTCCACGAGGAAGGACAACTTGATATTGATGATATTGACCTGAGAGGTCTGAGTCTCCAGGAGGAGCAATTCTCCTCAGATGAACTCTTCACCTCTGGGCTAAATGTAATTTCATGAATGAATGTTGTGTTGTAACCTGCAGGGCGTGGGTGTCCCTGAGCGCACGCGTATCACGTGGCTTTGTAATTGAATGGATGGGAAAGTGATTATTGATATACTGGGTTGATGTGCTGTATTGACACAGAGCGCC
This sequence comes from Nannoperca australis, assembly GCA_036023655.1. Classification (NCBI taxonomy): domain Eukaryota; kingdom Metazoa; phylum Chordata; class Actinopteri; order Centrarchiformes; family Percichthyidae; genus Nannoperca; species Nannoperca australis. Next base: position 17,280 of record JAVQJD010073731.1, on the reverse strand, counting down.
ATTTCATTTAGCACAGGGGACACCTAATCACAGTAAATTTCAGATACTTTGGACACACATGATTAGCGTCATCTTTCTGCACCCGTCAGGCAACTTTGTATTTAAATGAAAATTGCAATTATTTTCACAGAGGACCTTGTTTTTTTTAAAGCCGGGGTTAGGCTAAATCTGTGCAACCTAATGCAAAACCTTCCGCCTTTCTGTCCGCTGCCTCGTATCCCTCCGCTAAGCCCCTCTCGCCAAACCCACAGCTCTGACCGGCAGCAGACAGTCGGTTGCACTGCGAAACCTAATCCTTCGTGGGGTTCTCCGTGGTGTGAGCCCCCCCGAGACCCCGGTCCCTCCCTCCGCGACTTCTTCTCAAAGACACCCCTCCAGCGGCCGCGGAGCAGAGCGCCCCGGGCTTCAGAGGCGCAATGAGACACGTGATGAGACTGCCCCCCCCAAAAAAAGTTATTCCACGCTGTTTGTCATCATGCCTCGATGCGAGCGCCATGGCATCAAACATAATGAGCCTGAAGCTCCGTGTTTTGTACTGCACGCCACTGCAGGCATGGGGGGACGTATCACAAGTTGCAGGATTTTGCGCCACTGAATCAGGCTTTCACCAAAAGTAGGGACGTGTATGTTCTTGTAGCTTAGCCAACATGAACTATCTCTCTGAAATAACCTGTGATTGGCTGAAGTCTCCCATCACGGGCTAGATTTTCTGAAGCCTGAAACCAAAGCCAAGAAGAGGGGCTGAAGTCGAGGTTTGCTCTCTGACCACTTGAATTCCAATTTGCTGCACTGTTAAGATGGCATTTCTGCTCAATGATGCCAAAAGAAAACTTCCTACTCAACCTTTAACTCCATTATGCTATTCAGTTCTGATCAAAACTTTCAGCAACAGTCTTCACTGTAGAGCTACATAGTGTAACTCCCAGTCTCTAAGGCAACAGGAAACTCAATCGATCAAATTGAGTGATTCAAATGTTTCATTGGATCAGAATTGACTGGCACAGACAGAAAACAGTAGCTGACCTGTTCCAGGTGACTGTTCCCGATACTCTCTGCATCTCTCCCAGCGCTGCCAGCAACAGAGATGATTTTCCACAACCCACCTGGCCCACAATCATAGTCAGCTTCCCTGAGAGGTAAGAGAGTAAACAGGTCAATAACAGAAGGAAACTGGGGAGAGAAACAAAGACAGAGAGGAATTGAGGATTGTACAACACGCTGCCTGATGCTCACCAAAAGGAATCTTGATGTCCACATTAGAAAGTGTTGGTGGTCCATCGGTCCAGGTGAAATAACCGCTAGATATCTGACAGAAGCAAAGCACAGCCTCAACCGCATGTCAAACAGAGGTTAACTCGCACTTTAACAAGTAAACAGTAAACATGTCATCCATCCAAAATGATGCAGAGTGGCAGCGAGGCGGAAAGAAGTAAATATGACCTTCAACTTGAATCCTAAAGTGTGAATGACATACAGAGCCCTTCAACAGCATCCCAGATATTAATAACAAATCCCAGTGCTCCGTTGAGGAAAATCATTGCAAATGTGAAACCTGTAGTGCACACCAGTCACTGCTACCTTACTAGTGTGTTTGTGACAAAACCTGGAGAGCTAGCCAGGACAACTTGAAAAGACTGACCTTTAATGAAAGTTTTGATAACACCTGGAGGAATACTGCACCGCCTGTCTAGACCAGGTGGTATCTGATGTCTGGAGGATGACACATTGGTCTCTCCTTTTATCTCTCACCTTGATACAGATGTCTTGGTCCATGTCCTGAGAGGGTCCGTCGCCCTCATGTTCCCCCTGCGAGCTGTAGTTGTTCCAGTCGTCCCTCGGGGGGCGCTTGCGATTAACCACCTTCAAGGGCTGGAAGTATCGGGACGACGAGGAGGAGGACGACGAGGAAGGGAAAAGTTTAGAGGATAACTAGAGGAGGGTTGTGTATTACAGACAAAGGGGTAAATGGTGATATTAACAGGAAGACGATACGGTGGAGGAAGAAAACATTCAGAGCAAGGTGAGACAGCCTGAATGCACCAGCGGGGGAGACAGTAAGAGGCAGATGTTGTCTAGGTTCTTGCCTAAATCAAGCCTTCACTAAAAGATTGTGATAGAGTACGTGTACTCACCACAGCCTGGTATCTATTTTGGTTGTGATTGCTGGAGCCAGAGGTTGACATCACTCTGGGCTCCTGTTCGTCTCCAATCTCGTCGCTTGAGAAAAATTCGCTGAGCTTCTGAACGCTGCAGATTAAACAGAGGAGAAAGAATGTGAGACAGTAAGTCAGTGATGATGATTGTTACAGCAGACACACACACAAGCAACATAGACATGAGCTCCCGTTAAGTATACAGTAGGGAAGTACAGGAAACATGTCACAGTGGACCCTGTGTGTTAGAGCTGATACACTGCAGTAGTGACATCGGTCCCTGACGTCACAAGAGCATTATCAAATGAGAATGAGTTTCAGTCCACAGGAAGAATAACTGATGCTTATGCAGCACATGACAACTCTAAAAATGAAACCTAATGAGATATATTTAAAGTGACACAATGACACGACATTGTAGCCTAGCTTTCGTCTTTCTCAAGCTGAAGTGTGACAATAAACTGAGGTGTTGAATCTAGACTGCAAGGTTTTTATTTTTTTTGTCCTGGTGTCTGACAAAGTGTGTCAGATCACAAAGTCCCAAAATAGACATCTCGAAGGATTGCAGGAAGCTTCCACATTCAAGAAGGAAAAAGCAAGTGCAGTTACAATAAAGCGCTTACACCAGTACAGTTGTATTAGCTCCTAAAGGCCCATTTAGATAATGTGTGATGTGTAATTTGTAATTGCAAATTAATGCAATCCTGCAGATTTTCAGAGTTTTAATCTTTTCAGTAGAAAAATAATTCATACTTGATCTTGTTAATAATGATTATGTTAATAAAATACAGATTATGCATCTAGAAGGGGTAAATAACCACATCAGGTAAAGCAGTGATGTTGCTCTTCAACATTAAAGTTGAAATGACCCCACAGTATGTTGTTTTTCCTTCATCTAGTGTGGCTTTTCTGAACACCCAACTGAACACCTTCATTCTCAAGGGCTCCTGCTTTTATTTTATATTGTTATATCAAGTGTTTCAAGACATCTTGTGCAGTAGAGCGAACCTCCCTGCAGACCAAAACATGTAAGCTAAAGACAATGGGTTGATGATATGTATCCTAAGTGCCCTACACAGATATGGAAAAATATAAGAAATGGACCTGCATCCGCTTTATCACACAGTATGATAAGCAAATAGTATACACATCCAGAAACATGACAGGATGAGGAGTTATTGACATGCACATCCGCCTAACAACAACAGATATCTTAATTGCCAAACTAATTGTGAAGCTAATTGCTGAAATAAAAGAGACTGATCAGATAATGCAGCTGATCCATCATGTTGCTTTTCACTACTCTGCTCACAGTCAGTGGTGTTTCTGTTGCTTCAGTTAACGTCTCCTTCCGCATGACTATTTTTAGACACTTCCCAACCAACAAACATCCCAAAACAAAAACAAAGCCTAGTTTATCTACAGATTATGAAGCTGTATTCTTTGTCATTTATTAAAAAATCAGCATGAAGATGATCTAACGGTGCACTTTACTGTAAAAACATAAATTTTGTTTCTCACCTAACAAGAGCCTTGACGGTGGAGCGCACCACGCTGGAGAGCAGGAAGAGGGGGGTGACCAGGATGTGAAAGAGGGACAGAGAGGCAAAGGCCACAGCTGGGGACAGATCAGCGTCCTCAGAGATGTGAACATGAACCACAAACGTCTGTGGGATGAGAGGGAGGACAGAATGGCCTGCGGTTAGTCTCAACAGCATGGATTTCGATCCCTAAACCTGTGAACTGGTAACATTTGATTAGCTGACTCGTGGCCTGTTCAAGGTCATTCTCTGGCTGCCAGCATCAATTTGCAAATCAAATCAAAGATGAATAATTTGTCTACACTTATCGCTTATAATCATCCTTCTGCTTGGTATCTGTTTTTGTATCTGTATCTGTCGGACTTTTCTAATTTGTCATTGCTCAAGTACACAACCATGAAGGACTTCTATAAAAACAGACAGGATTTAGTTTGGAGCTGTTAGAGAGCCCTCCACTGTGTCACTGTCACTAGACACCTTACAATCAGACTGCCCGTCAAAGTCAACAGGATGCACTCTGCTCAACAGTTACTGGCTCTGTTTTTTGTTAACGAGACACATCTATTAGCAGCCTCGCCTTAAGCAGAACACGTTGAATCATTTGTCTTTAGGTGAATTGAATTGAATGAATAGAAGAGCTAGAATTCAAACTCACCGTCAACACAGCTGCGATGGGAATAGCTGCATTCATGAAAACTGAAAGCAGGAAAAGAAACAGACAGGAGGATGTGAAGACTTTAGCCAGAGAAAAGAAACTATGTAAAGCAGAGAACAGTTACTTGTGGACTGTTTCTATTTTCTACATTGGCATATTCTCACAAAAAAGCTGTAGTTTATCCATGTCAACTCTCAGATGTTCTGTTTTTTTCAAGTTTCATTATAACAGAAAGATCACTTGGTTACAGATGGGATGAGAAAAAACAGCATCCTTTAAGTTTTATGAAAACCTTTCCAAACCAATTAGACAGACTCACGGTGTGGTGTGCTGTTGCATGCTAGGACATCAAAGCATCCTGTGTTGAGTCTTGTAAGGACATTTGTTGCCCATCGTGCCCTTGTCTTTGCCCATTATTATATGTTATTAGATATTGACTATGCGGGACATTCAAAATTTCATGAAATATGCTGATGATCAATGTCAAGATAAAAAACCGGGTTGTTAGTGCAGTGACAGTGCAGTCTCAGCACTAGCAGAGTTAATGGTGTATAAATCTTGGTCTCTGTTATTGTCATGAAATCGTTCTGTTCTGTTACATTCGCAAATTGTCTGACTATGATTGCTCACTCTTCTTGAATCAGCAATTATTGACTGGGTTAGACTGAACACAGTCTGTTAAAGGACTGGAGCCACTCAGACTGCAGCCACTGTTCATCTGACAGTGTGGACGAAGATAAGGAGGACTATCTGTAGGAAAACTAATAAGTACTGAATGACCATATTGTGCAGTGATGTAGAGGGAAAATGAATGGAAGTATAATAATCCATATTAGCTTAGCTTAAAACATCCACTTAATTTTATATTTATGTGTATAAAGCCTTACTGTGTATGTAAATTTTTTCTGTGGAAGAACTTCTTTTTGCACTATTTTACAAAGTTCAAATGGCAGAGAGTAAAGTTGTGTGCAGAGGAAACAAAGTGCATTACTGGATATGGATGTGTAAAGAGCGAAGGCCTGCAGGCTGGTGAGCTCTTTGCCCCTGGTCTCCTCCACGCTATCACAGAAGATGTGTTCCCAGGCGTACAGCTTCAGTAGCTTGATGCCCCTCAACAGCTCATTGGTCTTCTTTAGACGTTCACTGGAGTATTCCTGCAATTGGGAAAGGAGACTTTGATTACACAACCGTAATCTGACACGTCGAGGAATAAACTATGAGAGGTGCAGCCAGAGGGTGACACGAACGCTGTCACCTCTACTTCCTGGGTTCAATTGCCAATACACACATCTAAGCCATCAAAGCCTGGTGTTTTTCTCTGGTATATAGTCATGCTCCACAGTATCATGGACTGAAGGAAATTGCATCATTACATTTGCTTGGTCTTATTGTGAATAGCAGCTTTGTAGCAGTTGGAAGCAGCAGAAAGACTTGAGGCAAGATGACAACATATTGTGTGATTGAAAACATTGGATGGTTTGGTCTGGATTCAACAAAGCTTTTATTCCCTAAGGAAATTATGATTGTTATTTTAAGGTGTGCAGCTAAGTGTGTGTGTGTGTGGGGGTGTGGGGGTGTGTGTGTGTGTGTGTGTGTCAGAGAGCAAAGCATGTGACATCCACTTCATTACCTGCTATGATGTGGACAAACCAATACTGGCCAGCTCTGTTCTGCATGCTCTCTTTGAAACAGAGACAGCTCAGAGTCTGAAGCTTCGCTAGCATCTCTGTGAGGCTGAAATGATCATTGCAACGTAAACCAACAAAGTATTTTTGGTTTATAGGTTTTACCTGATGATGGTGCTAGATGGAAAGTCTTTCAAAAGGGGATGACTTAAGGTCACAGAGACCTTGAATATCTGCAGCAAAATTGCATGGGATTCCACCCAATAGAAATTGCACTCTGATCCACAAATGTCAACCTTGTGGTTGTAATAGAGGAAAAGTCAGGGGATCACCAAAGTCAGCAGGATACATTCTCGAAATTTCTGTGTGCCATCCAATCAATAGATGTTGATATTTTACAGAAATAGTAAAAAGTTTGACCTTCAGCTGGGACAATAGCAGTGGACCAACAGATCAACTACCTGCCCGACCACCAGCCATGGCTAAAAATAGTCATAAACGGTGCTGCATCTCTGCAAAAGGTCCAATAAAATACTCACCAAAGTGCTCTTTTGTGTTTGGGACAGCTTGGTGGCAACAAAGTATTGTACAGGAGCTAACACAGCGATAACGGTCGCTCCAATCAAGGCACTGACTCCCAAGAGGTAGTAGAGCAGGATCACTCCCACAACAATCTGACAGTGAAGAATACAGAGACAGAAACACAGAAAAGATATTAACCTTGTGGAGAGAAAAAGGAGGAATGATTTTCAGAGAGGCAGTCTTCAGTTACACATTTTGCCATATGAAAACCGTATTACCACAGGGCAAAGTAAGGATGTAAAAACCTAAATATTTATGTATTTAACAACCTCTCCTCGGTTTATAACAGACATACGTAATGTTTCCACCTGTCCATGGTTCCTTTCCAGCCACCCACAGTTTTTGGCATCATGCTGAACATATGCCGGATTCATAAATCCCCAGGACACACAGAACCAGATGGAGATGGATGTGACATGTCACACTCACACAGCCTCTCCTTCATCTGTCACTGCATAATGTTTGCCACTGGGGAGGTGGGGTACAGGTAAAAGAACAGCATGATGTGATTTGACTTCCTTTGTTATAACTCTATTAAAAGTAATACTTCACAGTGGCTGCCTCATAGTTTCTGCCAGCTTCTCACATAAATCACACCTGATATAAGTTTGTGTTGTTGTTAAAAAGCTTTATTCTGCATTCAGTAACAGTAACATTGCTCGCTCTATTTGGCCAGACTGCTTCCTAACTTCAGTATTTCCTCACCACATCAAGAACTACTGTACTGTCTTACCGGCCTTTTGGGAGGTTGTTGCCGAGGTCACTTTACTCAATATCTAACAGCTCGGCATCTACAGCTATGCTAGCAGTTGTATTTAGGCAGAGCGGTGCTTTGAGTTAAATGTTTTCAGTGTGTTAAAATGCTCATAATGACATTACTAACGTGCTAATGTTTATTTAGTACCGGTATGTTAGCATGCTAACATTCGCTAATCAGCACTAAACACTAAGCACAGCAGAGGCTGATGGGGATGTCATTAGTTTAATAAACCAAAGCATTGAACTTGTTTTTAAAAATGGTCCAAATGATGGTGGTAATGAAAAGCCAGCGAATCTCCGAAGTCATTATGATTAATTCTCTAGGAACCATGAATTTCTGTCCAAAATTTTGTGTCAATCTATCTATCATTGAGATATTTTACAGGATAAGTAAATTGTAATAAACCAGCTGGTGCCACTATATAAAAAGTCAGGGGACCTCCAAAACAATTACAGTTCATTCTGAGAGGAACAAGAATATCTCTACTAGATTTCACGGTAATGCATCCAGTAGTTGCTGACAGGACCAGAATTGCCATCAGTAGAGCCACGCAGCTTGCATGGCTAAAAACAGGGAAAGCATAACAATCTTCTGTCTAGATAAATACCAATATGCATTTTGTGTAATTGGTGATTCTCTTACCTAAAAGCAATTCAATAAGCAGCTTTATATTCTTAATTTCCTGATAATTTGCAGTAGCTTTTGAAATTAGAGAAAAAACAAAACAATGAGCAACATAGTTGTGTTTTATTTACACAACACACAAGCTGGATTAGCTGGCAGCTCAAGTCTACTGAGCTTTTGATACATAACAGACCTTTCCAGAGCAGACATTTTGGCTGCTGTGAAAAGCCCAGGTGGAATTGATAACATGAAAAACGACTGTAGTCCATTTAGATGAGTTAGCTCCAGGGTCCTGGTGTTGTGCATGCTGGCTCACTGTCATGGCTTACTGAGACATTTACTGGGACAACTGTGCTTTTTACACTATGGCAAAATGTCTGCTGAGCAAAGGGCCTAATTATGAACACACTATATGCTAAACAGTTAGCAAGATACAGAACAGACTCGATTTCTGGAGAGAGATAATTCTTCAAACAATTTCTGGTATCATGTATTGTGTGAGGGGACAAAAAGTCATTTAATTGAAAAACATGATGATTCAAAGATAGAAGCTGTAACAAAGATAAAAAAATCACAGAAAACAACTGACACTAGCGAACTGAAAAAGCCCAGTGACACATCCCATCAGGGAATGAGGCAGTAAATGTCAAACGCAGTGGATTTATTCAGAGTTTGGGACGGACAGGTTGGTACAGATGGAGAATACAAATGCAGCTCAGACCTCATACTGCTACTAGAGGACATAAGGCAGCCTGATTCTGTCTTTTTATTCATAAATACAACATTCTCATATCGTTACTTACAGTTTGTATCACTACTTTCACTGCTTATTGGTGAGTTTAAAATACTTTTTCACTTGGGGTTTGATGTAGTGATGCAAAGATTGTTGGCTGTATGTTGGCTTTATTCATCACATAGGTAGCCACGCCCTCTCCATATTAGCAGATGGACCATAGGTGTGCTGAACAAAAAATGAAGTACACGTCAAATAACTTTTTCCCCACTGTAAAAATCATATCGCATTAGCATAATGTAAACTTGGGGAAAATAAAGTTAATAGAATTAAATTATGAATAAAATGTAAAACTAAAGCAATAAAATAATTTTTCCATTTAAGCATTCTGATTTGGGACGGCTATTTCTGGTTTCCTGAAGCTTTGATCTCCATGCTCCTCCTCGGGATCACGGAGTGTAAATAAACGAACAATATGAAGCAGCAGGTAAATGTAAATGTGGCAATATGTGGTGTAACTGTTTCTATTTAATTTCTATTACAGGCAAAATTGGTTATACATTTGATATGGATAAAATAAAGAAACAGCAGGTAAATATGACGGAAAAACCCCCCATCTTGAATAGAGCGGAGAGAGCGAATGTAAAAACTAAATACACTCCTGTTTGAAAGACATAGCACGTATATCCATGAGATTGTATGTCCATGAGAAACTAATTCCTGAAATTGTATTTTCATGATTTACCAAGATGTTTGCATTCAACTCTAATTTCTTCTGAGGACTTTATGATATATGAATAACATTGCCTACACAGTACTGTGTGTCATGAATTACACAATCCACTTATAGGACAGCACTACAAAGCCTGAAGACCACAGGCATGCAATCGACTGCACACATTTGCATTGAACCATTTCTAACTCCCACAGTGGCTATACCACCTGACGCTCGTTTTCAGCCTTTACATCTCTGTATACAAGCCTTTTTTCACACATGATCATGATGACCAGAGCTTTGCCCTATAGTATAACCCTGATGAGAAAAGACAAACACAATATATGTCATGAAAAACAATTATAAAGACAGCGTGCAGCACAACACAGCACATAACGATACAGGGTAATAACCCCTTTGAAACACAGTTTCAAGTTTAACACAAACACACTAGAGTAGACAAACATGTTTCTTACCTGTACCGGCATGGCCCACAGGTTAGGACAGAGGAAGAAGAACCACATGAGCTGGTTGGTATCTATGGCAACCAGGTTGCAGATTTGAGCAACAGTTAATTCGCCCATGGACATGTTGGAGGTGCACAGGCGCATGATCTTGTTGTAGATTTTTGTCTGAGGAGAGGACAAACCCTTTCAGATCCATGTGGAAAAACAGCAGAACCTCAATAAACAAAGAATTTCCTGAAAGGTCACACCTGTATGGCCCCGCGCAGGTTGATGCCTGTTTCAATGGCCACATAGTAGGAGGCCTGGAGGAAGGTCCTCTGCAGGAGCAGGGCGAAGAAGAGCAGCACGGCCAGCACATAAGCATTCTCCAGAAACTCTTTGGAGGAAATGAAATATATCCCCAGCAACCTCATCTGGGAGCATTGATAGAGAGATGGGGAGATCAATCGGTTTATTATTTATTTACGGTGTTAGTCAGGCAGGGACCTCGGTAAAGTCAAATTCTCCAGCTGAACTCTGCAGGATTGGATTTGACCTGGAGAGTTTCCGTCAGTAATTCATTTCAACTAAAATTGTTCCTGTTCATCACTTCAAAAGTCAAGAGTAACAGTATCCAATTACAGTGTATACAGTATTGTGGAGTGTGAGCTGGAAACCAAAGAACGTGGTTCAGCTACAGGAGACGGATACAACACCTCCTTCAAAGATGAATTAATTCTGCATCAGGTAGAGCTCCTTCTCCCAGGAGGGATTACAAATTATTGATTAGAAACGTGCCTCCACTCCTCCTTGAAATGTATCTCATCTCTTTCTTATCCCATTCCAAAAACACATTTCTCACCCTGAAATACAATCCTGCCACAGTCCGATTGCCTCCAATTGCCACTTTTTTACAAACATGCTCATTTTCAGTCTTCTCTCCAAACAGGCACGCTTGTCAAGAGCATTTACATTGAGTGCTTTTTCCCATTTCCAAATACATTTTTGATATACCACTGGTTTGCGTGGATGTGACTCTCAAACACATAATTCAAGAGTTATTCTAACAGAAGGATGCCTGAGTGTTTGATATGACAGTGTGCCCTGTGTGGAATCTAAGAAACTGAGACATCTCCGGCAGCAATAAATCACATCAATATTTGATGAGGATGAAATTAGTACACCATCAGGGCAGGTGCACTGGGAAGAGAGGGCATCATAAATGTCTCATCAAACTGTAACTGACCTTTGAGAGGCAGGAGGACACCATGTGACATCTTTTGTAATGTCTGCTGAAGCTGTGTTGTCTGTTTCTGAATCCTCGACTCAGTTCTCTGTTTAATTCTGACAACATCCTCGTCACTATAATACATGTTTCCTTAGAAAGAGTTAGCTTTTACCCAGAACTCCCACATCAACCAATGCCTAGACCTCACTGGTTATGTTTCCAGCTGCAGCACACAAGTGTCTCTGGCACACAAATAAAATTGAGCAAATGCAGGTAAAAGCTGTTTATTGCAGGTAACTTTGAAGTTTCTGTCAGCCACACTGACTCTCTGTTCTGAAATCCAGGGTGAAAACAGATCACACCCCAGAAAACATACATTCTATTAAGAGGTGTGACTGTCACTATTTCTTAGGTTTGAACAAAGTGAAGCTAGATAAATACATTTTGATAACTATTATTTCAAAACTTCTCAATTAGTTTTTTATATTGAGCGATGGGCTCTTACACGAACACATTATTTTCTGCCAAAGTAACAGCAACAATTTTGGTTTTTCACATGAGAGATTTCTGTCTTTGCTGTCTGATAAAACCAAACCTACACAGTCATGATGAAGCAGATTTGCTGAGTTTTTAAGTAATAAATTAAACATTTATAATTAATAAGGATACTTTCCTCCTAAACTTTAAACCTAGTTTTCAGGGCCTTTAATACAGTATGCAGAGAGACCCCAAGAATGTCAGACTTAAGTTGTATTTAAGGGGACTATGAGACAAACAACAGCTGTTGATTGTCAGTGGCATTGAAGACAGCTGGTGAAAATAAAAAATAATATTTAGTGAAAACTGACAAGCGCAGGTGAAGACCAATTTGTCTTTGCAATGAAAATTACAAAACTTAACCAGAGAATTAAACAAAAACTGATGCCCCTGGAATAATTTGTACGATACTATTATCATGTAAAATGTTTTTAAAGTAACTTTAAAATCATACAGTATGCAAAATCTGCATTTCACCTGTCCTTTTGGGTATATTTTTATAATAAAATGTTGTGATTAGTGAAAAGTCTGACTGAGTTATGCTATGCTGTCCTACTGTGTGTGTGGCAGTATAGCCGCCCCCTCACCGGTTGATGAATGGTGCGATTGTCCTTGCTGATGTGGTGGACGATGCCAGATATGCAAAGAGGGCCGACGAAGCCCAGCAGGTCGGCCAGGAAGCGAAATGTGATGCTGAGGATGAGAGGTCTGCCGAATGCTTTCCTCAAGGCCTGCCAGATCAGCTTTGGGCCCTGGGGTGCTGTGCCCTGAGGACTCTGAGGGCAGATCGACAGACAGGGGACGAAGGATGAAATATATCAGCATACTGAGTGAATACATTGAGGTGATCCACATTCAGACATTCATTGTCATTTGCTGATACAGCTAATCTGCATAACAATTATGAAAGTATAATAATGAAGACGGCTGCTGGAGTAATTTTGCTGGTTGCAAAGATAAATCATAGTATTATACACAGCCATTTATCTGTGGAACTGCACTGGCAGCACAACAAAGCAAAGAGAAACTAGGTTAGACAATAAAGCCTGCTAACAGACCTGGGGGAAGTAATTGCTTGAACATAAAAGCTGAATCGACACCATTATTTAAGAGTCAGTCCAGCACTGCAACAGAAAGCAGCCCAATCAGGTCAAGTTCAGCGTTTCCATCCTTCCCGCTGCTGCTGCTGCTGCATCATGGGATGTGGTGATTAATGGTAAGTTCCGCAGTGGAGCTCAGTCAGTCATGTTTAACTGCTCTATAACTAATGATGCTGGAAAACCATGATAGTGACGCAGAGGACGAGGATTAAACAGCAAGTAAAAGCAGGTTTAGAGTTTTCAAATCATTTCAAAGGACAAAAGTAAATCTTAAGACAATAAAAATCACATTGAGAGTTAAATAGGTTGTCAAGACAGACTGAAGCAGCTACTGATCTTTATTTAGAGTGATTTATAATGTCCATAATATATTAACTTCACAAACAACCCAGCAGCTTGGTTCACTGAGTCAGTAGGCAAGAATCAGAGGGAAACATCTGGACTGTCATGGTGCAGTAAACACTCCCAGAACACGTTCAGAGTGTGTGTGTGTGTGTGTGTGTGTGTGTGCGTGTGTGTGTGTGTGTGTGTGTGTGTGTGTGTGTGTGTGTGTGTGTGTGTGTGAACATGACTGAGCCTTTCTTAAAACTGTGAGAACAGACGTGACCTTTATCATGCGTCTCTTTTTCTTTGAGCTCATATTGAACCTCTGCCTTCATACGTAACATGTGTCATCTTGTGACCCACACACACACAAACACACACACAAACACATCCTTTCATTCTACCTTGGGTTCAAACAAGAAGGAAGGAGGACGTAACATTCTCACACACGCAGAATGAAACTAGCTTCCCATGAAGTGCAGTATTTTCACCCCTGCAGGGGTCAGGATGTCACCGCGTTCACAGTGTAATGGAAATGACCCGGTGCCTCTGGGTTCGCCTCTGGGTTCTCCTCTAAATGCACCCCACCCCCCCACCCCACCTCTCCACTGGGATCTCTCAGTTTCTCTGATCCCTAGCTCCTGCCGGAAGGAAGTGGGGTTGTGTTCACAGCGGACGCACACGCAGCAGTGACGAATCTCTGTGACCTTCCAAACACTGGAAAACAATGACCCTGTAGACGAGGCCCTTCACCTGCGACCCCTGACACGTGCTCCGAAAGTGAGACAGAGAAAGAAAGGAAAAGAGGAAGAATAATACATAACAAGGAAACAGTTCGGACTGCACTAATAAGACTGGAAGAGAGCAGTGATCCCAGAGCAGAGTGGAAAAAGAGAGAGCTGTTTCATCAGCCAGTTCAATTCTCCACCAAACAGATCATTATTATATCATATATTTCATCTTTCTAGAAAGTTTGAAGAGCTGGGTGGCAAATTAGCCCAAGTATCAATTTTGCTACATTTGCATCATATATGCACACATCAGAAGCCACTGAACTGCCGTTTTTGTTTCACCTCATTTACTCACTATTGCTAATAATCGGAAATGTGGACAAATATGTAGACGTTGGGAGTCTATCACAATTTAAGGTTTCCAGTTCACTAAATCTGAATGTAAGAAGAAATCAGAGCATCTGGCATCACAGCGACAACATGCATTCTCCACACAGAAAGGCCCAAGCTGGCCAGCAGGTCTGAACTGTATAAGGCAGCAGTGTTAACCACTGACACTAACCACCTCTTTCTGAAAAATAACATTAGAAACAGTCAGTAAAGCAAACCAAAACACCACCAAAAACAGCAGCCCCTCACACAACACCAACAAACATGTTTGTTTCACAAAAATAATGCTGAAGGTTTAAGGCACAATGTTTCCAAATAAAAGGCAACTTTTATCTCAAGCAACTGAGATAGAAAGAATAAACCTGAGCATGTGTAGATGTTTAAAGGCAGTGTGACATTTCGATGTTTACACTATTGACCAATCATCTCTGTGACGTCTGAATACAGTTTAACGGTACCAGTTCAGCCGGAGCTGAGTCATCACAGGACAGAGATAACTTCTGTATGAGAACGGCTGTATCACAATAATAAATAAATACATTAAAAACGTTAAAAAGCATTACAAACACAAGATTTATTAAGACATATAAACTAACAAATAGGCTCAAAATAAACCGTAAGGAGCCAAACAAGCTGTACTCTAAGCTCTTACATAAATACTTAAAACCTTATTTGTGTCTGTGAGTGGGAGATCCCAGTTGATCCCTTGATGGTAATCACCATATTCGGAACAAAACTGCAATCTTCTCCTATTTCATAATCTGGTTTGGTCAAGTATGTTTGTTTAAAATAACGTAAAGACCCTTAAGAGACATATGTTTGATTTGGTATTTGTGTATAAAATGCTAAACTATTCACTTCTGACAGAAACTAGAATTCATGGAAGAAAATGTCCAATTTTATCTCTCACTTTTTGCAGTGTTTGTTTCCAACATACAGATCATCTTCTGTTGCTTTTTTTTGCCATCTGCACCGGAGCCTGATACATCCGCGATTATTTATTCAGCACCAATGACGCAAGAAACAGAGTGATGCTTTTGATTTTTACCACATGAGTTACAAGATTTCAAGAAGTGCAGTGAAATCAGATATTAAACTACCCACATATTTAAAAACATGGAGAAAATATTTGATTGCCTGTCAGAATGAGCAGGCCAGCAGCAAATGCACATACTCCTGTAACACTTACTTGTGATTCGCTTTACCTTGTATTGGTTGAATTAATGTTTCATGTGAGCTGTGTTTCTTTTCATGTATGGGCTAAGATGATTCAAGCCCCAGACATCAAGCCCATGCTGTTCACAAAGAGTAGCAACAGTAAACCAGTCAGTTGGTGCACTAACCTTCTGGTTTTCGAAGGCCTTACGTAGCTTCATGTAGTTGGTGAGGGCTCTCATTGCGATGGGCAGTTTGCCGATGCCCTTGAGGTCAATGGGTCGTCTGTGAGCGGACGTAATGAAGGTGTTCATCCACCAGTAAGTGGCTTTGGACAACAGGTTGACGAATGGCTGCAGGAAACGAACACCAAGGTCCTGGAGGTCCTCAGGAGGCTTCACCTCTGTCGGGTCGGCGAAACACATGTAGCGCTGTAAGAGAAGGAAGGACAGGAAGTTCGATTTATTTTTTATTCAACTCTCTGTGTAATCTGCAGCAACCTGAAATTGACGTTGAATATAAGACTATGCAGCTGCTGATTAGACATTCAATGAAACAGAAACATTAACTCAATAACTCATTAGCTGACAACATCTATTGAAGTTAAAATTATACTTCTCTCTGTATTTCATATGAGAGCTACAACATAATGGATATGACAGTTGAGAATACTCTTATTAGTGGGATTAATTATACCTGCCCAAAGATAAATAGTCTCTGTCGTGTGTATTAATTATACGTTGCCTGATATCACTATGGCAATTGTTGAATCTTGCTATAGCTTAACGTTTCATATGGATGTTCTACTTTCACAACTATTATTAACTGAATAAAAAAGAATAGAAAATAATATATGTGGTGCAGGGTAATATAGCTTCACAGTTGAAGACAAAACAGTGAAAGGGAGTCAGAAGAGATGAGCAATGAGTGTTTTTAAGCTTTACGGAAACTAGGTTAATGACAGGCAGATGAATTACCATAGAAAACATCTAAAAACTGGACTATTTATAAACACAAACACACATTATGTTAATTCATTATGCGGTGGGTCTCATAATATTCTGTGGCCATGGTTTTGTTAGAAAATTGGTCAATTATCTTTTGCAAATTCATGTTTTATAGTGTATTAATTAGTTGAATTTGAGTGAATGATTGGACGGATCATCAGAAACCAATCATAACCAAATCAAGAGGATTATTGAAAATTATAAAATTAAAAAGATTATAACAATTCATTTATAAAAGCAATTTTCTGTTCATATACACACAAGAACAAATGAGCTCTTTTAAAATGTATTGCTAAATGAACTACACAGCGATTTCCCAGTAAAAATACTCCAACAACGTTTAGGCAGAGCATGTGCTTCAAGTGCAGGGCATGATGGGAGAATCACTTTCTGTGCTGTGTTCCCAGGGAAGTCAGACTGAACAGCTGCATGGTCAGTGCAGAGGTTAACAGAGACAAACACACTCGAAACTGTCCAGAGGAAAAGGGAAATAAGTGTACACCAGTCTGACATTTTCTCGCTCGTGTTCAGAAAGGGTAAAAAAAACGGAATAATCAAAAGATATGACCATGATCGATTTGTTCTGCAATCAATACAATACAGACACATATATGGTTATGGTATATTACAAGGTTCTGTGCTCGGACCAATTCTATTCACCTTATATGTGCTTCCTTTAGGCAATATTATCAGGAAGCACTCTATACATTTTCATTGTTATGTAGATGATACCCAATTATATTAATCGATCAATCCTGACGAAACCAAACAATTAGCTACACTTCAAGCCTCAAGGACATAAAAACCTGGATGTCCTGCAACTTTCTGATGTTAAACTCAGATAAAACGGAAGATATGGCATTGCACTGGCCTCCAGCGACACTGTAAGGAATCTTGGAGTTATCTTTGATCAGGATATTTCCTTTAACTCTCACATAAAACAAACTTCAAGGACTGCCTTCTTTCACCTACGT
>JAVQJD010073730.1:0-29711 GCA_036023655.1 Nannoperca australis | reverse complement strand
CATTATTAAGTACATTATCAAATACAATACATTCAAACTAGCAATACCATCAGACTATCAATATCATTTCACTATGATATTTTAGAATATGCTATACTTATATAAACAATGTGACGTTTAAGTGCTGTTGTATTCCCGGAACAAATGAGTCTTTAGTCTTTTCTTGAAAGTATTTTCCCCCTACAGGGGAATTTCTCCCTTTATCGGGCCAATAAATAGAACTACAAGTATTATATGTATACACAAGGAGGTGTTAGTATTCAATATTGATGTTAATATTAAGGTGGTTATTTTTATATGTGTTAATATGAATACAAGAATGATTATACAACATGTTTCTATGCCCAGAAACATTTTTTACAACCAAATGGCACTAGGACAACTAAATTCTATGCTGACAAGACATGTACATAATGTTTAACTCTTAGGTCACTGGAACCTACACTCTTATATAAAGGGTCAGAAATGACCTGTTTCAACATCTCAACAACTACATGATGTAATGGTCACATTACATTTTGTACACATTCATGGTCCTCCGAGGATAAATCCCACAGACTTTGGTGATCCTGTGACTTTCCCTGTGATTAATGGCACAAAGAAGTTTATTTTTGTGTTTTAATGTCTTGACAACTATTAGATGGATTGCCATGAAATTTGGTGTAGACAATTATGTTCCCCATCCAGACTTCATCAGGTCAATATTTCAATTTGTCCAATTCTTTGGTTTATGAGAATTAGCATTAAACTTTGTGTTTAGTGCTAATTAGCATCATGCTAAACTAATATGGCATGTTACCATTCACTGTGAGCATGTTAGCATGCTGAAGTTAGCATTTATCTCAACGCACCACTACCCTCAAGTCCTGCCTCATAGGGCTGCTAGCATGGCTGTTAGCATCGCTCACACTTAGCCATTAGTCTTATTAGCATCCATATGTCTTGTTTAAAAATAAATGCTAAATTTATATTTTTTCTCAGAATAATAAAACCATCCACCAGTAGTTTTTTTTTTTACTTATCAAATTGTTAAATACTAAACGTACAAATATTAGTCTATTTTTTTTTTTTTTAACCTACTATGGCAACAGTTCATCCACAACTACAGCTGTTAGCTAGAAAGCTACAAGGGGCATTTCTAGCCCGTTTGTATTAGCATACATTTGGGCCACAGATGTAACAATCGCTTTCTGTAAAAGATAAAACGGCGATGTCTGAAGGTCATTTAAAAACACTTACCGCTGTTCTGACGGCATTTTGTTTTTACCGTAAGACTCAAAGACTTTTCAAACGATCTAGACGGAAAAGTATGCAGTCCACGATTAACCCGTTTCCAAAGTTGAACGTGTCAACTTGGTCAACTTGGTTAAAAGGTTAAAAAAACATTTTTATATTTAAAATATTTTAGGGAAACGGATGCTTGACATGACAAATTGGGGCTAACTAATTTTTATTAGTTTAAATATGTTTAACACTTGAATGTATCGAATGTAAAATTGTGTTAATGGTAAAGTCCAGAGTAGCCTAAATAAAGTATATATACTTGATAAAACTTTCCATAGGAAAAAAATGTACCCACTTATGGAAAATTGGGGTAATAATCAAAAAAGGGATTTCCTTAAAAAGTAAAATATGTAAATAAACTATGCCATGCTATGTTCTGAGGCTGTACTTGAGCTAAATGTTATTTCTTCACGAAAATATTTGAAAAAGAAAACCCCACAACACACTTGATTTTTCAACAGCCTGTGCATCTATGGGTTAATGTAGTCAGACATAGACAGAAAGGAAATGGTTCCCAAAACACAGATTTTATGATCAAATAAATACATTCAATTCCAAAGTTTGATAAATCATACATTAAAAAAACATAATCAAAGTGAGTGATATACAGTACAGTCGTTTGACTAAAAATCTGTACATTTTGAATGGAAAAATCGGCAACCATTACAGTACATGGGGCTAATAAACACTTGGATAAAATCAGTTTGGAGTAATTGTGATCTTTTAGACATGCAGCCTCGAGGTAAAAATACCAGAGAATTAGTTCAGTTTTAACATACTTAACATGCATACACATAGAGGTGTCTCTGTAAAACACACTATACACACACTCACGTAATACTCCTCTCACATATTGCAGAGAACAAATACACTTCCGTTTTGCATGTTCTTGTGATTTGTCTCGTCAAAGCAGTAGAATTGGATTAAGATATTAGCTGCATAACAGTTCTCATAATGTAGTTTAGTAGATTTTTAAAGAGATAAAGGTTAACGGCCTTGAGTTGGATAATCATTGCTGGGTCAGAAGCCTATATTGCTTATAAGCCTGTTGATTTATGTATGAAATAAAACGCACCAAAAAAAAAAAACTATGATATCCTTCAGTTTTGTTTATCCAAATAAGGATTCTTGACCTTCATGTCTTCTTATTTGTCCAAGCTTGGTGAAGTATTTCTTTTCCAGTTGCAATTTTCTGTTTATGCACTGGGTGGCAGCAGTTTCTGTTTATGTGGAACAAGCTTCCTGCCATCCAACCTCTGGACTTGCAGGGAGACAGTGAGGGGAAAACACTGCATGCCACTGCAGTCACAATGATGAAGGTCACGCATTTACAGAGTCTAGTAGTGTCGTGGAAACATGGATTTGCATGTTTGTTTGCAGTTTTCCTCTCATCAGCTAAAATGGGGGAAGAGCAGAGTTGAACTGTTGTCAGCACAAAATGCCGCGACGAGTCGACAACATAAATGGTCCTCCTGAGGAACACTTTTCAGCGATCGGGTTTCAGTTTCACGTACGTCAATCCCCTGCTACCTTGGAATCACTGTAAAGAGGGAAGTGTCCGAGCTGTTTTAAGCTTGACGCAGTAGCACCACATCCACTGACTCAGCGCCTGTATGCACGAAGGTGAGGGGACAGTCCTTGATCTTTATCTACTTCCAGAGTAGAGGGAGTCACATGATGGGAAACGAGCATTATAGTGTGTGTTTTCCGTACCAAATGTCTGGACGTTGCCATGTAAGACATGAGCGCAGTGAAGTCCAGTGTCATTTGTTAAACGTGGATTGTGTGCACTACAAAGCAGCCTACTGTGCCATTTTTATACCAAGGAAAGCAAATCAATTGTGACTCACACATAATTCATGTAGGAAAGAAGTGAGCAGCGAATTCTCATACTTGTTAATTAATTAATCACCACAATCTGCTGCATATTTCCTGCTCTTCTTGCAATTAAGGAATAGGGTCATGACAATGGGGTGGTAACCCGACGACCAACGACACTTTGAACAAATGCTCTGATGGGCAAAACTTACAAATGTGACATTTGTTCTTGAAGTCAGAGACCTCACATCTGGATTTCAGTTACTGAAGTCATTCAGTGTCACTGAAAATGGACTATTGCTGTCGGTATAATTGGAAATTCAGCAGTATTATATCAGTGATCACAAACACTCTTTAGATGGTGTGGCAGCAGCCATGAGGGAGGGAACAAACACTGTCTCACAGGTAAATTGTATGATTTGACAGGAGTTACTATTGGTAATCCCGCGAATGGGAATTAAGAAATGGGGCGTATGTGAACCTGGCAGATCTGAGACGACATTAAAAGCGCATAGAGTGCACATGCAGACAGTGAGTCATGAAAACGTTTTCTAAAAGACAGTAAAAAGAAAATTACCAAGAGGTTTGGTGCTTTATGCTGCTGCTCATGACTCATAATCATTGCCATCAACAAAAAAGAGCCCCTGCTATTATTGTAAAGGGACTGCATTTATTTAGTGCTTTAAAAATGCCTCACATTAGCCTACACACACACACACACACAGCAACGGAGAAGCTGCCATGCAAGGCGTGTCTTGCAAGGCATGCTTCGATCACAAGACTCCACCTGTGACGTATTCGAATCCGCAGCTTGTTTACGGCTGCCTTGCCAGTGCTTTCACAGGTGATTTGATAATATTAAATACATCACAAGAACAGTGGCACCGCCATGTTCCTGAAAATAATAAAATACGTCTTCCGCCGCGTACGCGTACATCCGACCTTGCTCCATCTCCTTCTGTTTTATGGCAATTGGCATCCATAAGTTTTGCACTACCACCATCTGCTGGACTGTCCCTATTCCGGCATTGCAAGAAAACGGCCCAAGATGGAAATGTTCCTGAATGTGGCTGCATGTGTGAATGGTGAAAATCACTAGCGGTGCCTGAAAGGTTATCCCAGTAATTTACTGGGAACTATGTGTGAAAGAGGCTTATGACTGCTGGATGAGCTCTGTAAAAATGTTATATTATATTGGAAGACAACTTTTTTTTCATGCATTTTTTTCCCAGGCATTGTGTGGACTGCAGGAAAACATTCATGATGTAAGCTGACAAATGGAGCATTGCTTCAGGGTGGATGCTATGTTCTTAAAGAGCCTTTTGTAGCTACATTACTACAGTACTTTGAATAATACTAAAGGACAATATGTACATTTTAAAAAGAACATGTTACAGCCGACGCTACTTTGTATTAAGATTTTTATGCAGCAAGCGATCTGCTTTCAGATAGACCGATTTGTCCCTGAAAACCAAAACTATTGTTATTTGTTCCTTCGCAGGACGATAACACTAATTTTTGCAACAGTACTTTTGTGTTTTTTTATTATCCCGAGTTCTTTGCAGTCTACGGGACAGGAGATATTGAAAGTAGTAATCCTGGTCAACCCCACATGGAAATGGGTGCGTGCGTTATGCGATGCAGCAGTGTGGAGTTACTGTGCCTCTGTCTGAGCAGAGAGCACAGCGACTGGGCCTTTGAAGCCCTACGTGGGTTTTGCTTTGTTTTCTGTCTGTTCTGATACTCTGTACACCTCTGCACACCAGCCCAGCCTGCACAGCTGTCTGTTGGTCCTCCGCCCATAAAGTTGAAGGGAGAGGACGGCTTATGAAAAGTGGCTGAGGAGGGTAGAAGAGGTGTAGCAGGGCGATTGGGCTGGTTTTCAGATTGTGTCCTTCCTTCACTCATTCTCCTTTTAGGTAGCCGTTAGCATCATTTCTCCTCCTCCCACCCCCAATAGTTCCTCCTGCCCCTCCTCCGCCCCCAGCATCCAACCGATGGTCTGACCAACCGTCCTCGGGCCCCTTATGGAAGCGCAGCCGCAGCGTTTTGCGGATGACCAAGCGCTCCACAATGAAGGAGGCGCAGAACCAGGGCACGGCGTACTCGGCCGTGATCAGTCCCATGAAGTTGTAGCAGAACTCGGAGTAGTCCCAGGGGCAGGCGTTGAACTGGCGCAGCAGCAGCCCCGTGCCGAACTCCCACAGGTATGTCCACAAAGTGTATATGATGCAGCGCAGCAGCACGGGGCAGCGGCCGCGCAGCTTCAGGTACATCTGCTCCACGATGAGGATGCAGGTGCCATAGATGAAGAGCGCCCACACGCTGGTCACGCCGGGGAATTTCCAGTTGCAGTTCACCACGAACTCCCAGGCGGCTGTGAACATGACCTCGCAGAAGTAGCCGTGGATGGCGTAGAGGTACCAGCGAGACAGTGCCGTCAGAGGCACAGGAGCCTCTGGTGTTTCCAAGGTCACCATCCCTCCGCTTGCTTTCACACAAATCTTCTATTTGTGCTAATGAGATGCAGGTCTGAAGGGAAGGGAGAGAAAGAAAGGTTTAAGAAAGTGACATAAAGGCCACACGGTACAATATATCAACTCCAACTTCATTTCAAGTTCTAGTCCTTAAAATCTCTGAAATCAAACGCCATTTCTTAAACTATTTATGCTTTGCATTTTTTCTGCAGTAGCCCTTTACATTCAAATAAAAACAACTATATAGTATTTTTAGTGGAACAAGGGATTCACAGGAAAAGATGCATCTTGTAATCCTGCAAAATCTCATTGATCTCATTTACCTCACCATTTACTGTTTCACTCTCTATGCACCATGTCATGTAATTCAAACTGAACAGCCTACTGCGGCTGCGACAGCGTTCAAGTGGCAAAACACGGGGTGACTTGTGCATCTACAAAACAAGACAAACAAGTCATTTTCTGCATTTGTGACAGCAGATCACTTTTAAATATCCTGGATAGTTCAAAAAACAATTGCTACGGTGAGCTGTTACATGAAGAGCTGAATTAACCAACTCCTTTTACTGCGTAAAAGTAACTCCTGCTACTGCTGCTGCTGCTTCTACTACTGTGCACAGCATGAAATCTTCACGGTTGCTCGTGGCATTATGGGAAAAAACTGATTGACTGACTTAACTGCAGGTTTGTTTGGCTGCACTGTAAACAGATACATCAGTTGCTCTTCTGATCTGCTCAACGAGTGTTTGCCGTTGTATTAAACCGCATTTGGTGTTATCACCGGTGACCACACCAAATCAACCGGGGGCCA
Organism: Nannoperca australis; assembly: GCA_036023655.1. Lineage (NCBI taxonomy): Eukaryota > Metazoa > Chordata > Actinopteri > Centrarchiformes > Percichthyidae > Nannoperca > Nannoperca australis. Next base: position 23,321 of record JAVQJD010073730.1, on the reverse strand, counting down.
AAATCTTAAGGATTCCAACTTTCATTTCAAATGGTGCCAAGCCAAAGTTCAATTAAGGACAAGGCCATGCAACACTCGGTTGAAAGATGAAATTGGAGACGGCAGGGCGTCAGAGCTCTTAAACTCTATGGCCTTCGCTCAGTTGATGCTATTTACTGACTGACTGAGGGGGTTTATTATGTAAGGTATAGCTTTATCATCTGACTGCCTACATCATGTGCTCTTTTTCCAAATCCTGCAGCTTGACGCACACAAGCTTTGGTATCAGGTATCAGGAGGCCCACGCAGGGTTGGATCCTTCCTCTACTCTATTTATTATACCGCATGTCCGATAAAAAACACTGAAGGCAAACAGCTTCATACCGAGGAGTTCAAAGACCACATAGTTGAGAAGGCCACTGAGTATATATTTATATATCTTCTACTATACAATGCCTCCAGAGGAAACTGTGTCATAACAGCAACCATTATACAATGGATCATAACTGCTCTGTAAAATACGAGCTCATAGAGAGGTTAGGAGTACAAAAGATTGTTTGAAGAACAAACGCTGATTTTTGTCTTCAAAGGCTGGCCGAGACCCAGAGTGGGCCCATGGGGATTAGCACATTTCTCCCAAACAAGGAACAGGGGTTTCATGTGAGGAACTGGGCCACAGCAATGGACCAACAGCCCTCCCTAAACCCGTTTTACCATCTTTTCACTGTCTGCCTTGGGAATTCTCCCTCTCTTCTATTCAAGCAGACTTGGGTCAAAAGGTATTTTGCTAAAGATGTTGGAGTGTAATGCTTTAACCTGCTGCAGAACATCGGAGATGAGTTTGGTCGTATGATAAATCATGCTGAATTGACTTTTCCCTGTGTGTTGAAAAACCTCAACAACATGATGATCATCACAAGAAAGCTTAAAGGAATAGCTCAACATTTTGGGGAAATACGCTTATTTGCTTTCCTGCTGAGTCAGATGAGAAGATCAATACTCGTTAACGGAGTTCAGCAGAAAGACTGTAAATGTTGAAACAGCTCGTTTGGTTCAGTCAGAAGGTAACAATATCCACCTCGCCACACCTTTAAAGCTAACGAATTAACATGCTAAATATTCCATTTGTTTAATCCGTACAAAAACAGCGACTTCAGGAAGTCACTGTCCGTCCAATTTATTTGTTATTTTGAAAGTTTGGCCCGTCCAACTGCACTTTGACATTTTTACATTTTGGTTGTTTGAAGGTCGTTTAAACAAACAAGATATAATGTGTTAAGTGGTGAGCTTTCGAGGTGTTGGTGGGTGGATTTTGTTACCATTGGACGGAGTCAGGTTAGCCGTTTCCAGTTTCCGTTTCGGGTAGCCTCGTGCCAAGTTCAGACTACTCAGATATCAGCCCGATAATAGCACGAACGAAAAAAGGTATCGGGCACAATAATTGATCGTTCCGTCCCGTGTAGTGTGTCGTACTGGACGACAACCTCATCGCATCTGGGTGACCTCACAAGGGCTGTCGTGTCTCTCAGCCACATCACGGCAAAAAGTTTGACTCTATAATCTGCTAATCTGACACAATGACTATTTTAACAAAAATATCATATGAGATTTTAATCTCATCTAACTGGTGAAAAGAAAAAGAAAATAAGCATATTCTACAAAATGTTGGAATAACTGTTTAAATTCATCACTAAATAATCTTTGTTCTGTATCCAAGCACTACATGAGGATCACATGCCTTCATTCTCCACATCCACTTTTCTCGTCCCTTTGTTCACAGTTCAGCTCCCCCTTGGTCTCTTTCCCTTCGCCTCTCTTTCTCCATCGCCTGCACAGACACCATTTGTTCAGCACTCAGACGTCCATTAAGCTGCCAAAGATGAGAAACTTGGAATGCGATATTCGGCCGTGTAACACTCGACCTCCTGCCAAACGGCCTATAGGTACACGAATAGGTGGAAGAAGAGATTTCAGAACAATGCTGGCGTGGTTCAGTCTACATTTCTACAACTCTTATTGTGTTTTTTTATGTTTTATAAGACAGATGTTAGATTTAACATGTTTGGTATACACGTGCGATGAATAGCTATGTCAGGAAAAGTAAAGCAGGTTCAACTTGAAATCTTTGTTGTTTCCTGTAGAAATAAATAATGTCTCACTGTAAAGTATTGACAAAGTGTAGAAGATTTCTTTCTCTCCTCCTGTGTAAAGATTTCTGTTGTTCTCTTGTCTGTATATACCCGAGACATCGGGATTATCACAGTGACTACATAAGACATTTGGCAGCCTCCTCAGGTCTTTACACTGCTTTTTATATTGTCAACACAACAGGTCAGATTACACAGATTTCTTGATGTCACGAAACAGGAAGAGAGCGTGATGTAACAGAGGAAACCGGTTGCTGAGATTCTTGGGATAAAGAGAGATGAAGCAGATAAATGTAAATGACATGACTGTATGTAGTAGTTATCACAACTGTCATACATTCCTTATATCTCTTGGAGTTACAACCATGAGGCTGAATGAGGTGTTTATCTGTACAATACGACAAACTGGTCATATTTTTAGCTCTGGCTTGACTTATAGACGTCATTAAGTTGAGTGTTATCATTGGATGCTACAGATAAATTGTAGCCCGACTACTTTTTATGTATTTTGGGGCTTTATTTTCTTTATTAGATAGACGGCAGGTAGCTGGCAGGAAAAAGAGATGAAGGATGAGATCCAACAAAAGCGCCTGGCCGGACTCCAACTGCAGTTGCTGTGATTACATGGTCAGCATCTTAAAACCCAACGCCGCCCTGCTTGACCTTTTTGTGGGTGCATTTAGAGATATCTATTGACCTGTTGCATCAGCATGACACAGTTCACACACTGGGTGCTGTTTGATTCTGCCGCTGCTGTTGTTGCAGCTGTTGTAGGATGTCGCACACCTCCCCAGCAGCTCTCTCATCGGCCCAAAGTATCGATCTGCAAGGTTCCCGCCAGCTCATGCTGCAGAGACCCGCTTTGCCATTGCACTCTATTGAACTCCGCTACGGGACATCACAGCGTGACGGGGATCAGAATGGCAAATGTGACAGAGCTGGCTGCTTCGTAAACAGCCACGATGGCCGAGACACAACGCAGGCTTGTCTGAACTGAAAGGGAGGGAAGTCTTACCGGCGGAGCGCCGCGGGGTTTCTCCGAGGACACAGAGGGAAGACACCGACTTAGTGTGTGCTTTTAAATCAAACAGAAAGGGCGAGACAGGATGAGGGAGTGTGCAAGAGCAAACTTTCAACTGAGGGTTCTGGTTGAAAACAAGGCCGACTGGTCTGTCAGTAAGACACTCCTCCAACCGCCGGTAAACAAAGACGAGCGTTAGGAAACCACACCGGTACGGGAGTCAAGGCTGAATTAAAAAACTAAACAAAGAGGTGCCTTTATTGTGCCGAGAGCCTGCCGACAGCTGTGAACTCTGACTCCGTGGTTAAATCAGAAACGTAACCCAGTGCTGACCTCTCATCATGACATAATCCCTGTTCATGTACTGTGGCACAAATCCCAAGCCTATGCAGACCTTCGGAAGGTCACTTTGGGAGGCTGCGGTGTAGTAGCATATAGAAACCAGCTGTGTCCAATGCAATTAATTGTCAGTGACCAAGGTGACCTAACCACCACTTTATCGCCGGTGAGGGGAACAGCAGCTGCCAGAAACATGCCCTCAGAGTTGCATCTGTCCTCGTGAAAATACTGTGGATTTAAGGTTAATATGTGTGTTTTGTACCTTATTTTCACGACATACACATGCCAGGATACGGACAAGCTGACAGGACAGGCCTGAAGCAATACAATTATTTATTATTTAGTTAAACAAAAGATGACTAATCACCAACCATTCATTGTTTTAGTAATTTATTAAGAAGAAATGCTAAATATTTGCAGATTTCAGCTTCCAAACTATGAGACTTTGCTGATTTCTCTGCTTTATATTACATATTGAACACCTCTTAGTTTTAGGAATAAAATAAGCGACACGACGACGACATCCTCACCACTAACTCTGCCAATTCATTGAAAAAACGATCTACAAATTAAGCAGTCGTTCAACAAAAGAATATACCCGTGTGGCCTGAAAGCTGAGGCTGCACATGTAGTGAGACATTAAGTGAGGTAGGTCTAAGGTTTAAGTCAGCACTTATTGATCCTGATCGAGTGTGCTTCTTTGTGTGCGTGATGAGCAACTTATTGATTGAGTGGCGAGAGGTGTGTGTGTGTGTGTGTGTGTATCGGGAGAGGAGAGCAGAAAGACAGACAGGACAAGGGTTGGGGGGTGGGGAAGCAGGAGGGGGAGGAGCACAAAATAAACTGATCCCGATCGATCAAACAGACAGGTCAATTACCCCTCAAACAGCAGGCTGGCTTTAACCCTAAACACCATCGCACGTCTCCTCCTCCATCTGGAGCTCTGTTTTTTGGGGCTATCCTATGAAATTTCAAGGATTTGATGTAAATCCCTCTTGTAATTAACCTGCAGATTATTTCACAATAACTCAACGAATCATTTACACCAAAAGAGAAGTTTAGAAGTCGTCTTTATTTAAACAGTCGGCAAATAGAAAAAATATCCATCACAGAGTCTTCACCTGCCTTGTCTTCTCCGACAAACAAGATATTCATTTTACAATCACTTAAGACAAAGAAAGGCAACAAATCCGCAAATGAAGATGCTGCAACATGGGAACGTTTGGTATTTTTGCTTGAAAAATGACTTTAATGATTATTTAGAAAAATCACATTGATTAAGCGAATCTGCTTCAGCTTTAGTTTAGAAGATGAAGATGGACTCCCAGGTCAACTGGTCGAGCGAGGAGGTTCAGGAGCCCCAAGACCAGATTCAACGTGACCGGAATAACTTGCAGTGAAAAGATTAAAAAACAATATAAGATGATAATACGACCACGACTACTAAAGTGGGGCCGAGATGGTATGATACCATCCAGCATCCACCTAACCTAACTGCATTATCAGCGATTGCAGGGCTTAAAACTAGCGCACCTCTCCTCCTTCACTCCCCCTTTTAAATCCAGAGCTCCCCCTAGAGACACATGAAGTATCCGAGTATCACAAACAAGCACGGCATCTGACAGAGCTGGAGAGACGCCACGAGGGACGAGACTAAAAGCCTGGACGCAGCGCAGCCGACTGAGGCTCATATAACTTTACTGAAGGCATCCTCTCGACATCTGCAAGGTGAAAGCCTGAACAACATGAGCGGAGTGGTGAGGGAGGAGCGCTCCTCGTACACAGAGTGGTAGGAGCCAACTCTGAAGGGTTCAAAAGGCTCTATTGATTTGGAAGAAATAAAATCTCAGGTTACATGAGGTTCATAACTCTTTGTCTCTAACGTTATATAAAAAATGTAAAAGTTTGATATTATCCTATAACCTTTAAAAAGATCCTTTTTAGTGATGCACCAATCCAATATCATGGGTTTGTATCTGGATACTAACTTTATTAAACAAATCAGGCATCCGACAGACGCCTGTACTCTGTCAATGTTGTTAGAAAACTGACTAAATGCAGTGGAGCTGGGTAAGAAATCAATATTGTTTAGATATATTCAAACTCTCCATGAATTTGTTTATTGTGATGTTAAACATGTTAAAAATGGCCGTTTCCAAATCATTTGAGCCTGAGTTACAGATCATTTTGAAAGTGTTGTCAGGGCATCCTGGTGGCCTGGGATCATGTAAACGCAGCGTGCCTGCTTCGAGTCCAGACGGATCCCTTCAGTCTCTCGCCTCTGCTATCCACTATCAAAATAAAAGGCCCAAAAGAATATACCCGAAAAAGAAAAGTGTTTCCAAAAGCACCAATAGTGAGCCTCACTATCGTTGTATATCGATAAATGTATGTTATTAAAATGTCACATTAATTGACAATGTGTCAGTAACGCCCAGTGCTAATTATTATGTGGTCATTTATCTATAAATACTCATTAAATTTTCATTATGGTATCAAAATATATACCTCTATTGTGAAAAAGGTATAGGCTACCATGATTATATTGGATTTTATTGACATCACCTATCCCTCCAATGCAATTTCAGAACATTATAAATAACAAGTAAACATTTAAACCATAGAAAATACTGTTGAATTTAAATATTATTTCTCTCAGGTATAAAAAAAACTGACAAAAACATAAACATAGAAAAATGTAAGTAAAAGTTAAGTTTGTTAAGTATGTGTTGGGATGGAGAGGAAAAAGCTTGATTGGTGCAACTCTAAGTCTTGTGTAAGCATACAGTATATACTAGAAAAGAAGTGTTTATAGTTATTCCGAATGGCCACACTGGAAGAAAGAGGGAAAAAACGTCCGTCAGAGAGAGGAGGGGAGACGCAATATCGTGTAAATACAGGATTAATGGTGCCTGTTTTCAGACAGACAGTCTCCCTGAAAGCCATTCATAGTGTTGCACTCAGTAGTTCACGCGCAAAGTGACAGAAATAGAGAGAAATTCAAACCCCCGGCCTCCTTTCTCACCTCGGCGAAGCTGACCAATCGCGGACTGTTGCTTTCGGAAAGTTACGGAAATTGTTGCACAATGTCAGAGAGGTGTGTGTGTGTGGGGGGGGGGTCACAAAGCAATTCCACCATCCGACATGAAGCATACTGGCAGCTCAAGGTGTCACGTTTCAAAATAAATCCTCTCTTGGTCATTTCGACCTTCACATACACAGACTGATGGTAAAGTGTGGAGACCGTTCTTCTGTTGTACCTCTATTGCACTGCAACCTCCTCTCTCTCTCTCCCTGCCTGTCTGTCTGTCTCTTAATCACAAAATAAATATCCACAAATGTACCTTTAAACTAACTGACCTTTACAGTTCTCTCCGTTTCTCAAAGTGTTTTCTCCCGCCCCGCCTTTTCTCCCCCACACGCTCATTACATACAACTCTTGATCTCTTTGCAGTTTAATGAAAGACCCTATAACACATGGAAGCTAAACCCTCTGTCCTGAATAGCATGTGGGTCATGCCCGATAGATTACAAATCTTGGAGCAGCTACAGAGAAAGCGGGAGATTTACTGACATGGTCATCACGGTGCCGTGGAGAGTAATGCCTCTAATGGAGGGATGCACGCGCACGTTAATCTGTTATCAGACAAAGAAGCTTTAGAATCAATCATTGACGATGCATAATTGATGCTGGCTGCTCTGAGAAGGTTTTAGGGACAAAGATCAAAGAGGGTTTGAGCTAAATTGTCACCTGCTTAGAACAAAGTGAAATATTTAGCATCCCATTTAGTGTTTTGATTGTGTTAATCCAAGTCAAACGGGCACATGAGAGGGTCTAAAGGTGCAAAGAGCTATGTCTTACACACACTTGGTTAAAACTTCCATCACACACAAGAGACATTTGGTTTTGGAAAGTAACTCAACAATGACTATTTGTGTTTGTTGTGAACAAACGAATCTTTGAAACTGCCGTTGGATGAATCAATAGCTTTTAGCTGTGGAGCTCCCCTCAGTTCAGCTGTGACAAACAGAACACCACTTCTTCCACTTAAAAGCATATCAAAAGACAGCGATACCTCTGTCGTAGATAATACGACTGGCTGCTGATGTATTAACCTTATCGACGATGCTTGTATAGTTTTGTACTGAACAGATTGGACCAGAACAGACTGAACGTACTGATGAACCGCTGCTGGATTCCCTTAGCCGCCGGAAGTGCATTAAGACGGTGATGCGACCACTTAGCTGTGCGAGTGAGAAAGGGATTTGCGATGCCCACCTTCATTCTCACTCACACACAAGAACATGTTTGCTTTGGAAACTCTCCTCTACCTCAGAAATGACCATGTATGTGCCTTTAACCTACAAAGGGAAATGCCCAATTTACCATATATGGTCTGTTAAAACAAGGAACTGAAGAAGTGCATTATGACAGGCAGCTGGCCTTGCACTAAATACTACCATGATTTAGACCCAGTGTCCACACAGCTGAGGTAGGCTGAATGTTATTTTTGTTAAACCGTTACTTCTCACAGGGGTCACGGGGTCATTTTGGGATTCCTTGCAATGAAGCCTGAGTAATAAATAGGTCCAAAATGTCAATACAGCCAGTGTAAAGCTGAGGGGGGATATAGGCTATTGAGGCTGCAGCAGGGATTATCTCACCCCAAATGAGAGTGAACTGCAGGCCTTATATGGAATAAATCGATGAGGGATTTATTTGGGAAATCCAACCCACAGCCACCTAAAGAACCATTCTTCTCTCCAAAGCGCATCTATACATGTGACCATGTTGAAGATCATGACAGGACAGGGTCGGCTCAGGAGATAAAAGTCCACGGGGTTGTAATTACGCTCGATGGCCAAAGTCATCTTATTTTTGTCCGTGGAAACTACGGGCCAGTGCGCAGGCGCGGCTGCTGGGACTCCGCTGCAGCATCACGCGTCCTTCCCACTGAGCAGTGCGGTGCGGTTATCCTCTACAAATACATTTCAAGGAACCCTCTTAAATTTGACGAAAAGGAATTGGAAACACTTTTATAACCTTGCAAAGCATCACTGAAACCCACAAGACAACGAGTATAAAGAACCAGGCTACCGCTAGCGTCTTCTTTCTGGGCTTACATCGCCCCATCGTCCCATCCATATTTGAACAGGTGTAACAGCCAAAGTGTGCAGAAAAAACATGCCGAACGAAGAGCAATGCATGCTGTTTTTTTAACTAAATGTGCAGCTGTTTACTTTGCATTAATTACAATACACTTAATTTGCGACAGTTTTTAAAAAGACGCTTTCACAACCGGCGACCTGCGCGCTAAAACTCCTTAAAGCGAACGTAATTTCCAACCTAATGCTAGGTAAACTGAGAAAACCAACACATTTCATCGCTCGAATGGCTTCACAAACACACACTGTTATCACAAACAGCCACGCTTCCTAAATCCTAACATGTTGGCTACATGTCGCTAAGCAGTCGGCTGCAGCAGACGGACATGAATCATCCTCTGTGCAGGTTGTTTTGGTTGTTTTCTTACCTTCAGATTGAGCTCCGCGGTGTCTCCCTCAGCACACACGCCGGCGGATCAAACGCATCACCCGGAGAGGTTGTCCGGGATGTCACGGTGTTGCGTCTGCTGCTCGTCGGTGGTCCCTGGCTTCTCCTCCACAGTGTCTCTGCTCTCCGATTGGAAATTGACACATTTTATTTCACTGCAGCAGCAGCAGCAGCAGCACATGCTCAGATAGACTCGCGCACCTATTGCATCTTTGGTTAACCATTTCCTCGCCGAAGCTCAGCGTGCAGACCTCCAGACTGATAGTTAACTTGGAAGTCCATTCAGTCAGTCTTGTGTGGAGCCGCACGAAAATGAACAGGCTTACTTTAGTTAATATTTAAGCACAGTGGCCATCCCAAATGTTAAACACATAGGCACGGGGAACACACGACTCACCTAACACTTTATATTAACCTCATAATGTAGTTGTAAGCAAATATTAGTACATTTAAACAACCAATACAATCGGAGGAAAACGCCATATTGGTTTCTTGCGGAGTTAACTAGGTGAGAAAAATATACTAAATTCAATACGAACCTAACGTTAGCTTAGCAACAAAACAGTTAGTTTAGATTAGCATAAAGACTCGGAACACTGGGAAATAGCTAGCTCTTTCCAAAAGTAACTAAATCCACCTACCAGCACATCTAAAGCCGACAAATTAACATGTAATATATCGTGTGTTGAATATGTAAAATAAAAAAAGTGTTAAAATCACAACTTGTGGTTTTATAGCAGCAGTTATGTGCCGGACTTGGTAGGGTTGCCAGGCAACCAGCTAAGCTAATGGGCTGCAGTTTATCAAACTTTATTGGTTAAACTTGATTATTCGATTTTCTCCTCAACACATCGTTTTCTATGATGTAAAAATATATAAGCTCAAAGCAAACACATTTGCAGTTACTGCGAAATTCAGCTAAAAAACAAACCAGTCAGTAAGAGAGACACATTAAGTCAAAGCTAACGCTAGCCGTGATAGCCGCAGCTAGCCTTGGCTAAAGCTAAAATTTCCCTCATATTCTTTGAGGTTTTTCGGCTTTTAGATCTGATCTGTAATGAATGTCAATACTTTTGTTGTAAAATAATCAATCTAAAATTACATAAAATAAGGCATTATATCCATCTTTTACAGTTTCAGCCTGGCTTTAAACTCCTTCATTTCCTCAACTTCTGCTTTACTTTAGATTGTGCTTTCTGTCCTTGTAGGGAAGTTTGTTATAAACCATTTGCCAATTGTTAGTGTACTACTTAGAAAAGTTAAATATGTGGAGAGGGTTAAAATAAAGTGTTACCACATCACTCCATTACTGGATTACTCTACTAACTTTAATCACTTATTCAGGCATTTTTGCTAATATAGTATCCAAATACAGAAGAAAACTAGTAGAAATATGTAAAAAGTGGTTAACATTGCACAAACATTCCAACAGGGCACATTTCATTTCAGATATTTCCCTTTAAAGGCTCAGAGCATTGTGAGGTAATAACTGCCTCAGTCACACAATTTGCTGCAAATGTGTGAAGCCACAGAGTGAGATACACTCTGATACTAACTTGAATTTATGGATAAAATGTATTTGTCAGAAAAAGGATAAAATCCACAAACAAGTGCATCATTTCCAAAACCCTTTTTTTTTTTCCTCGATCCTGATCAGACTATCGTTCTCAAACTTTCAAAGACTTTTGTAGGTTATTCTCACCTGGCTTCCAGTGGGATTAATATTTTAGGAGTTTGAAGAGGTGTGAACACTCACATATCCAGTGACACAGGAAGAGGTGACACCGCCACCAATAGTAATGTCTCTTCTTCTTTGTATGTTTGTTTTAGACAGAGCCAGGAGTGGCGTTGGTGGAAACCCCACCAACATTATCAGTGTTGATTTAATTTACTATCAAACTACTTGCTCTGGCAAATTACGGTCAGGTGGTTTCAGTCATGTGGTGCGGCTGCTATAATCAGTAACAAAGAAGTGCTTGGGTAAGGACTTGCCATCAGTTATTAAAGTAAGTCAGTGCACTTGGGCTGAACACTAATATTCCTTCCTGTTAGTGGACTGTGAGAGACTCCACTTTCCATTTTATATTCTGCCAAACACTTTTGGCAATTTGTCCACTTCCAAAAACGTTTAAGGCCATGACTCTGTTACATTCAGTTTATTTTCCAGAGTGTAGAAACATGTAGCATTGGTGATCTGAACATTGGTGGTTTACATTTGTTCTTAGCCAAGTCACTAATGCTTTTTCCAAATAAGTTTTAAAATACCTACATCACTACGTCATTACAAGAAACCAATATTTAGGAACCCAAAGATCCTTGAAAATATTCCTGAGAGATGCTCTACATCAATGGTTCCCAACCTTACAGGCTGACTTTGTGGCTAATGCTAGTTAATGTTAGCAAAGTTCCCGACTTTATGACTCTACTCAAGCTGCTGTTACACTAGATTTTAGCATTTACCATTTTGTCGTACCTACAGCTTGTGCCCAAAGTCTCACTTGCTTGAATTGGATATATTTCATACAGAATACAAGACACAGCTGTCATTTTCAATGTGTAGCCTCTGTATCTTTCAGTAGAATCGCTCAACTTTGCCTTTGTACTATTATCACAGCGGCAGAAGCTTTCTACCGTTGTCCGCGACTTTCAACAATTTATTTACTTGCATTAGAACAACTCCTTTTTTGAAAACCTTTAAGGCCACACTCAAACCTCACCTGTTCTTTGTTGCGTTTTTCTTCTGATAATCAGTCGTACTGTACGTTCTTCTGTTGTTTTCATTGTTTGTAAAGTAAGTTGAAACACTTTTGGGAGGACGTTTTAAATAAACCTTGACTACTTCAAACTTTGCTGCCCACTTCAGAATTCATTTTCCTGCACTCTTAAATCCTGTGCAGTCAGCTTTTCATACCTGGTAGTTTATTAGTTATTAAGACGATAAACATACTGAAGACCAGCATCAGACTTTGTAGAAATATACACCAGTTGTGTTGATTGGTGAGTATTTTTGTGGAAGAAGTTAGAAGTGGATTTAACTGAAGGGAAAGACAAACTGTTCCCCGTCCAAGGACTATCAGCTGTACTGGTGTCACATGTGCGTGATATACTCAAAATCAAGGATACACAATATGTGATAATAGAGCTATGTGTTCTTTACTGGTGCAGAATTAGCCCACGGCTGCTCTCTGACAGATTTCCAGTAACAACAGCGCTGTGTTCTGATAACAGTACAACAAAAGCAAAAGGCACATTGGATAAAATGATTAAACCTGATGGTATGATGACGCAGCACAGGATGGAACTGAAATATTGACCTCTGATAACTGTGTCCTTCTAGGTTTAAGTGGTCTTCTAAATCGAAAAAATCTTCCGATCAAGACACAAATGGTCGCTCTGTGATTTGAAGAGCATTGTAATAATGTTATCCGTCTGCTTACTCACCAGATATGATGTCAATTGGACGTTAATGGTAGATACTAAAATACCTTACAGACGCAGGTTTTCCACAGAGTCTCGTAAAGACGTCATTACGTTAGCAATCAGCATCGACCTCGTCCTACGGATGAGGAAACACAAAATAGCAGCCTAGACCATTAATCCATGAGCAGGAGCAGCAGATAGTATAAATATTCAGAGCGCAAACAATCTCAAACAGAAGAGAAAGAGTGAAGTTGTAGTCAAAGCGTGGACTATTATCTTATAGAATATATTTCGAAACATGCAGATTGCAGATTCTTTGAATACAACCTGACAAAGAGATTGAGAGGATCTGGGAGGAAGACTGAGGGAAAGCACCCAGTTAACATTTGTGTTGTGCAGTTGTGCAAAGCTGGTGGAGGCCAAAGATTCACAGCTGTAAAGAAAGCCAGCGGTGCTTCTAGAAAGTGCTGAACAGAACGTCAGCACCAGTGGTAGAGGAGGTCTTCAGATCCTGTACTTAAGTAAAAGCCCTAATACCACACTGTAAAAAATACTTCGTTTAAAATTAAAAGTACTCAATCTCCAGTTGTTGTTATACTATTATATATTATATCATTAGATTATTACTTGTGCATTAATATAAAAAGAAGGATTTTACTGTTATAATTTTGAACTATATTAAAAGTAATGATTTTTTTCATTGCGGATGAATCTGTTGATTATTCTCTCATTAAATCGATTGTTTGGTTTGCAAAATGTCAAAAAATTGTCAGAAATGCCGTCACAATAACCCAGAGACCAAAGTGACACCTTCACAATGCTTGTTTTTTTGTTGTGAACAAGTCCAAACCTCAAAAATATTTAAATAAATTTAAATTAAGATCATTGAAAGGAACAGCAGCAAACCTTCACATTCATGATGCTTGAAACACAAAGTTTTTACATGAGAAATGACTGAAACGGTTACAGAAATAACTGCTAATTAATATTCTGTCAGTCCACTAATTGTTTCAGCTGCACTTGTGTGAACTGTTGGGTTTAATCTAATACAAAACATATTTTATAAAGTAAAAAGTACAATATTTCCTACAATAGTGTCGTGTAGTAGAAGTAGAAAGCATGAAAAGACTCAAGTACTTGAGTAAATGTACTTAGTTACATTCCCCCACAGGTCAGTACTTATGTCAATTTAGTGAAACACTCGCCGCAGCAGCTATAAACGTATGTTCCTCTTTTCGATATTCTTCTTCTACATATTTCTGCCTCTAACTGCTGTATGCACACATGCCTCATGTACTCTGCAGACTTCACATAAGGTGTCGCTCTGCCTACAACACACCTCTTTCAGCCTTCTGTCACTGGCCTTCAAACTGTTCCAGGATTGATTTATAGATTATATCGGCTGCTTTTAAGACTCTTCGTGGCCTGGCTCCTTGCTTTATGTAGACCGTGATCTCTTGTAATGTAGTTTTCAGATCCTGTAAAAAGTACTGAAATCTGTTCCATTACCTTGATTTTGTAACTGTTTAAAAAAAATGTACGTTATCATAATCTTACGTTTATTTGAAAACTGGGCGGGATACTTCAGAGTGAAGGCTGTTAAAAATAACAGGATGTGAATACGTACATTTTGTCTGTAATAAAATGTAGTAGCGTGTATACGGGTATGTATATGTACATGTTTGTATATCTCTATATAAGCATGTATGAGGGGTTGTTTGTTTATGAACTTTTATCCTATATTCTACATGTTTATACATGAAGCAATTTTCTTTTTCTAATTTATCAATTTTCTCCTCTATTTTGTTGTTGCTTTTCTGTTCCTTTTTGCGTGCGTGCTGGTGTATATTATTATTATAAGGAAATGTTTTTATTCTTATTACAGCTGTTTCCAAGGCCAAGACTGAACTGTTAAGCTCAATTTTTCAATGGGTAGAGATAGAAATATAATTGTCAGGAGATGTGTTGGATATCGATATATATTCTTGTATAGAATTATTATGACGTGCAAAATTGAGGAGCTGTAATCAATGAAGACAATCTACTAACAAAGATAAAAGAAAGATACACACTGACAAAATGAGAACACATTTCTGCTTTTTTTAAGTTGTTTTTGGACGTTTGCTTACAAAACATGGTTGTGTTTGTGCATTTGATCTTTTTTTTTTTTTTTAATACTAATTATATTTTAGGTACAAAACATATAAAGCATTTTGGAATGAGAAGTTATTTTGCAAATACCCTGTTTGCAGACCTGTGTGAGAAAAAAAAAAAAAAAGGGAGCAAACACCAGCTTGGAAAAAGAGGTTTTGACACCGTTCGTCACCTCTGTGCACAGACACCAAAAGAAGAGAGAAAATCAATTATCTTTTTTAATTACATTATCTAAGCATAGATGCAGTACTTGTGAAAAAGGTAGAAAAAACAGCAAGTCTTTCTCAATAAGTTAAACCTCTCTGGCCGAAGAGCGGGGCCGGCTCACAAAACAGAAGATTTCCCGTAAAGCATTCAAATTCATTGAAACAAAAGACAAGGAGTTAACTCGTGTCGCTGAAATAAAAGTGCGTCTCCTTGTTGAATTTAACTTGTTAAAAAAACAAAAACAAACATAGAAGATGCAAGTGGCTTATGTTACAGACCATACACCCTTTTCCACAGGGCTCTGCAAGCATTTTTCATGAAACTTCACAAGTTCCATCGTTTGATCGACAAACAATAAGCTGAGTTATAGTTGGTAAAAAAAAAAATTATAATAACAACAATAATTACAATGACAGTTATAACGAGAAATGTAAGTAATAAACACAGTCCTGTACAGTCAGGCTCATCTTCTGATTGACCACAGCCAAACTGATCGATGATCGATTGGTCTTCAGCAGTGTGACAGACCCGTACTGACTGAAGAAAGGTGGCCAATGCTGTCGTCTCCTTTCAGCTTTCAACTTCCTTCAGCTGCCCTCAGCTATGGTTTGTTGGAAAATGCCTTTCCATTTCATGTCCCCTTCTGCTGCGAAACACACACACACACACACACACACACAGGAAAGTGATTCACTAGGAGTTCTCTGTATTCTGCAGCTTTGTCAGACTCACTCACATCAAATTCAAAACATAATTTTTAAAAAGCTGTTTAAGGTTTAATACAGCTGATTGTAAATGACTTTCAGTGTAGTGTTTCTGTCTGTGTGTCTTTTTTAATTCTGGAAAACTACCGCACACTTCCATTGCAATTTCACTGGAAATTAGTGTGTGGTGTGTTTTGATCTTTTTTCCCCGGTGAAACAAGAGAAAAGTAGCTACTACACAGTTACAACAACAAAAAGCCTCCTGTTTTCCAGTTTCTATCACTATCTGTCGCTATTTATGATTCACAAGGTCCTGACAAATAATGAATATAATCGGTTGTTTCTTTGTGAGCACTTTGTCACGCTAGATAAGATAAATGAACCCATTAGGCGTCATAAAAGGGCAACATGACCTCCTTTCAGTCCCCAGAATTTGATTTCCCCATGTGGGTCCGTGTAACGACGATGATGCAGGATGACATCGCCAAAACCATCCAATGGATGAGTTTCCCTGTCAGCCTGCATCACTTCACGCTTACAGCTCTTGGCTCTTTTGTACACCGATGTTTGGCAATTCTAAGTAATCAAACATTTTAGGAACCTCGGGGTAAGAGTGTAAGAAAACCCCAACACTGCATAAACAGAAGAAAGAAAGAAAAAAAAACACAGTACAAAGAAAATCTCCAGAGAAAGCCGGCAGTGTGTCTCACCTCGCTGGGGTTTGTAGTAGAGGTCGTTCAACACAGAGCGCTCAGTCCAGTTCGTGCACCTCGTCCTGCAGGGAGACGGAGGGCCGCGCTGGTTCGCTCATCCGTTTGGCCATGATGTCCCACTGTGGAGTCAGGCCTTTCGATTTAGTGCCTGCAGGGGGGGGTACAAGAGATGCTGGTCACACTCACACACACACACAACCTCCTCCAGCCGGTGCACTAATACTATTGGATATTCTAAAAGGATAAAACATTCTGCCCCCTGGTGGCTTCATGAAGTACTACTTTCTTTAGTATATCTGCAGAACATAAAGAGAACACGTGGTCTTGTATATCTTGCTCATATTGTCTTTGATAGCTCTAATCCTATCATTTTAGGGAAAAATACATCCCATAAAATATTCCCACAGCACAACTGACGTCAGGTTTCCATGTTTCACTTCTTCCATCAGAGCTCATTAATGTTTATGGCACTCGCGGTGATCAATTTCCACTCATCAGGCCTTTCTTTCTTTTCTTTTCTTTTTTAAATGAGCAATTTCTAATTAACAGCAATGAGTAAACTGTTCATATGTAATATGGTAATATGAATCTTTCAACCCAATTCCCAGAAAACGTTTTCAACAGCTGAAGCCGTAAACACTGTCTCCTCTTCACTTGCTTTCTACAGAAACAAACAGCAGCCCATATTTGCAAAATACCAGTTAACATTAAGACATTCAGCAAAATACCTTAATGAATATTCATCATCATATTGTTGACAATCTCACTCGGATGAAGCCATATTTCTAATTACTTGGCATTCAGCCACAAAGCTTGTTTTGGCTGTACAAGTATTGTACGTAAAGCCGTATTTCTCATTATCCGAAACAGATGAAAACTACCACAAGCTTTGCAACACCTGTGAGGCAAATAACAAAAGACAGCTGCAGTAAAATGCTGAGATCCAAACCAACGGAGAGCAGGTGATTCACTACGCGTGCAAAATCACAGCAAAGCACTGATCCAGGACTCCACGGCCGCACTCAAGCCTGACACACAGCATCAAAACCCACCGTAAAGGAAGAAGTTGATCATTTAGATAAGAGGATATAATTATGTATGCCAGGCTAGCTGTTTCCCCCTGCTTCCAGTCTTCATGCTAAGCTAAGCTAAGCTAAGCTAAGCACCTCCTGGTTCCAGCTCCACAGTCTCGACCTTCTCTCGGCAGGAAAGCAAATAATCAATCATTTCCCAAAATGTTGAACGACTTTACTTTAAGTTTCAGCCAGAAGAGTCTGAGAGAAGAGAACACATGAAGGTCCTGAAATGCAACACAAACATCTCATGATTAAATTACTAAAAGAAAAGAAATTATGCAACGATTGTTATAATTGCCAATTTAAAAATAAAAAAATAAAAAAATATGCTTGTAGGATCCATTCCTGTCTTCTATGACTAAGCTGATAAACTGGCGGTAAAATAATAAAAAAAGAAATCATCCCTAATACTTGAGCCTGGCTGCGTTCCAACCCTGAATCTCCTCCCGGTGTGTTCTCCCAGCCCGGGCCTGAGGTGGGCTCACAGACCAGTGGAGATGCTCTCCCTCAGGATATACTTACCAAGCCCTCCTCCTCCTCTTCCTCTCCGCTGTTACCATGACAACATAGACTATAGCCTCCAGCTAAAGCAGCAAGGCCGATCCATTCCTCTCTCACTCACTCACTCTCTCTCCCCACTCCTCCTCTCCTTTCTCTGGCATACTCTCACTCTCTTGATCTACCAGTCTGTCTCTTCCCATTTCACAGGGGAGAGGGGAAAGTGGGACATAACCCAAAAAAATAAGAGCCCCACACAAACTCTTAACCCTTCGGCAGTGGATCGTAACTGTGTTGTAGCCATCGAGTGAGCCGTGAAGCTCATAGACGTTGTTACATTCTCTTTAAATATTAAAATAATCAATGTTTAAAGCTATTACATCCATGTATAATGCAACACATTTTAGTTTGTGTTAATACAGGTGAAACTGTTCAAACAAGGCTTTAATGACTACATGAATGCCATGAAATAAACATTAAAATGAGTTTAAAAGCTAATGATGAAAGCATATTTCTACCAAGTAATTTCATACAAATGAACTGCCTTTGCACATAAACCAACACAAAAAAAAAGTACTGCAGCTGGGGCTAATTCACTCATTCCCAGTCTCATAGTAAACCTACCTAAGTAATTAGTACGTTAAATTGGTTGATCATGACCATCAGATTATAGGAAAGACTGGAAAATTATCTTTATTTCAATGTACTTTTTACGTCTTATTTAATGCTCATTTTCAACTACAACTTTTAATCAATTTAGATGTAGTATGTTAATGTTCTATAACAAGCAACTGGAAGTGAAAATCAGAATATATATATATATATATAAAAACTATTAGTAAAAATTAATGGAAGGCTCAACATGCGGAGTTCAGTGAAAGTGAAATGCGTTGGAGCGGAGAAGGCAAACACAAAAGGCACACGTGCTGTAGTCGGAGCTCTCTCCTGTCACTCACCATCCAGTCCGTTGTGCTGTTCGTAGGAGCGTTTGCCCAGGATGGTGGGTGAGCCGTTGTTGAGGATGGGAGAGGACTTTATGGGTGTCAGGCTGCCTGTGGAGATGGACCCTCCACGAATCGGGGGGTCGGGTTTGGCTGGACGGGGATGTGCTTCTGTAGGTGAAAAAGATGGGAAGGAGTGAGAGAGGAAGAAACACGAAGAGAGGAGGGAGAAAAGAAAAGTAAAAAAACATTGAAGAGAAAAAAAAAAAAGGACAGAAAGCAGCTTATTTTGGAACAGCAGAGGGGAGCAAAGTTAAACAAATACAGTTCCTTTGAGAAGAGCAAACTTATGTAGCTTTCTCTGAATCGACGTGTGATCATTTCTGAAAGAAAGCAACCAAAGTTAAACACGGCAGGAACGCTAGCAGCTAAATGCTAACACTGCCATGCTAACATGGTCAAAATAACAATGCAAACATGTTGATCCTTATTAAGTTTACAATGATGACCACCTTAGTTTAGAGTGTTAACATGCTAACATTTGCTAGTTAGCACTAAACACAAAGGGCACCTGAAACAATGAACCAAAGTATTGGACAAATTAAAATGTCCACCAGACGATGGAGGAAACGATAAGAGCCCTGAGAGTGGTGTGAATATGTGTAGCCAATAGTATACAATAGTTGAGATGTTTGACTCAAAACTACAAATGTCAACCTCGTGGTGGCGCTAGAGAGAAAAGTCAGGGTATCACCTAAAGTAAGCAAGATTCGTCCTCTGGGGACAATGAACGTCTGTACAAAATTTCATGGCAATCCATCCAACTGCTGTTGAGATATTTCAGTCTGGACCGAAGCGGCGGCCCGACCGACCGACATTGCCATCCACAGTAGCAACGTCACCAGTGTCTGTGTATCCGTTTAAAAACACCAAACCCACCGACTTCTCACCTAAATACCGAACCACAGACTCCAGAGGTTTACGCTCCACAGGTTTCAGTGGCAAAGGCTTTTTTGGGCCCTCTGGCAACCGCAGAGCACCTGCAGAAATTCGTTGCAGAAATTCAGGAAATCAACATCGTCCATCAGTTTAACACAGTGCGCAATAATGACTCGAGCCATTTCATCAAGTCCTTACATTCTGCCTTGATGGCTGCTGTGTTGACGGGGAGGTAGGGGTGCCTGGCCAGGTATCGCGGCCTTATGATGTCGTGGCAGAGGCGGCGTGCCATCTGCGTCAGGCCGTTAGTCTGCAGGTAGAAAGCTTGTCGTGTCTTCACTGCGAACTTGGGGCTGCCGCTGTGCCGCAGGGGCAGGCCGTGGGGGCTCTGGAGGTACAAACAGATTAACAGCAGTTAGATACCGTCAGCGTATAGCAATGTGCGTTGGTGGCCTTTGTGCACTAACAGCTCACACGTGATCTAATGGGACACTGATGGGCTAAAGAGAGGTCACAACTATCATTACCCGATGGCAAAGAAAACATTTGGAGCAAGTCGTTATCTCAAATGGATTTTATTACTTGGATTTATTGATACTGGTTAGAAAAAAACAGAGCCGACTAGATCACTTCCCAAAATGCACCATCCATTTGACACACCAGCTCAACTGACGCCGACCATAGTCATTTAGTAGCTAATAATTTACTCCAGTTCACTGCTGAGTGTGTGTGGCTTATTGACACAAATGCATACACACACACTAACAGTATCTGAGAGTCTGTATTAATAGTTACATGTGAGGATTGGATGCTTTTCTTTGTCATATATGATAGTAAACTGAAGTGTTGGTCAGCTAAAAAATAAAACAAAAAGACATTTTAAAGCCAAAAGACTTTCTCTGGAGGATGAACTATTCCTTTAAGGATGGGGTGGGGTAAGGCTTTAGGCAAACAGTAAGGCTGTTGTTTGCACAATAAATCAACAAAATGTCTAGTGAGTGTGTGTGAGTGTGTGTACGCGCCAGTTTGTACCATGCTGCTGCGGTTGGGTCCAGGCCTCTCTCCATCCAGTCTTGTGGGCATCTTCAGCCCTCCGTACTTCTTCCAGTAGGTCCAGCATGAAGCGCACAGGCGACACTGCATGTTGGGAGGTCCCCACGAGTACCACTGGTAGGAGCTGCTGGCTACACACACACACGCGCAAGAATAGGCAAAGGAAAGTGAGTACAGTGTAACAGAACAACGCACCCAAGATGGCTCATAATCCACGCATAGTCACAAACGTGTGCTCGTGTGCATGCAAGCGAGAGCACAACCTTTAATCAGTCATCATTGAATTAACTACAACCACTAAAATAACTCAAACAACACTGCAGGGCACGCAATGATAATTCTTCTTAGGAAAAAAAAAGAAGAAGCGAATGTGTGCCACATAAGAGCGTACGGCGTTGATCTGTGCTCTTTAAACGATCTGTTGTTAAATGAAAATGCTTTGGTTTAAGTTATTGGTCTGTTGCAACGGCGCGTTAATGAAAACACAGAAGGAGGAGGTTCCATTTTTATCAAGAACGAGAGCTGGATGATCAGTTCAGTATTTACAATGAAAAAAAGAATGCTTTCAGTATTAACAGATACTAAGATACTAACTGAGACTTAAGAGTACGTTCACATTAAGAGGCTTAAAATTTTAAAACCTATTAAACAGGCAATTTTCTCATCAAAACCCATCAACATTTTCCAAAACAGGTTTAGTTATAAGCCTTTTTGTAAATGTAACATGAAAACCTGGTTCTTTCTCACTGACATTTTAAAAGTCCATATTTCCAATCACACAGCACAGCCATGGTCATTAACCTGTATTCATGTTATATTGTGTTACGTCTAGTGCATTTAAAGGGCTCGTCTTAGATCTCAGATTGGGAATTTCAGAAAAGAAAACGTTTCTGAATTTATCTCTAAAAAGTTTTAATTGTTCCGTTTTTCATTCAAGTTGAAAGTTTATTCAAAGTGCAATAGCCTCTTTAAAATATGATTGCACCTGTGAGTGCCAAAGGAATTATTCTAAGATCATCATGTAATATTTAGCCAGACTTACTGGAATCGTATTAAAACCAGGCCAATACTTATGAACTTAAGTAGCAAAGAAACAGCAGCTATTCCAGCTACATGACGGCAGTGTTACGCGTGTGTGTGACTTACTATAGCAGCTTTCACAGGCTCTGCCGAGGCCGGGGGTCTGCACTGAGCCCGGAGGGCCTGGGACCACCGCCCCTGCTGCTCCATTCACAAGAGCTGGTTTTACATTGTTGCTCAGCTGGTTGGGGTTTGGCTTGTTACTGGAGGGGAGCACAGGAACAGAGAGAGGGGTCAGACCAGCCAAAGAGAATACATAACATTTATCAGGCTGCTGCTAAAGACAGCGGCTACACTGATGCCGTAATGAGAGCCGTGTGTGCTCCAGCAACAGCAGCAGATGTCCAACTTTAAAAACACCAGAGATGTTCCGGAGAGGGTCGGACCAACTCTAACCTATCTCCGCGTTTTTCTGATGAAAGATTATTGCACAAATGATCTCTGATGAATATAATTAAACCTGATATTGCACACAGAAACGTGCACTGAGGTACTCACTAGTTCGGGATGTAGACCTGCTTCAACTTGCTTTCTGCCTCGGCTGCTTTTAATCGTTTCTGGAGCAGAGACGGAGGAGAGAGTGGAGAAAGAACGATGTGATTACAGAGGTTAGCTCCAACAACGCCAGTTTAAAACAAACTAATTTAAGAGCGAATTTGTCAACTTTGAGTTCAGAACCTCACACGGATTGAACTGATTTCAGGACAGTGACTGAAACTTTTCTGAATGGAACTGATGCCGATTCATTTTTAATAAGAAAAATAGACTTGTGATTCGTGTGATGACAGAATACAGATGGTTGCCAAAACAGATAATCTAACTGACATCGGCCACAAGTGTGAAAAAAAGGAGAGTAAACAGGAAACAAAAAGGGAAGGACGGGATCATTTTTGGGCCTGAAATGGGAGAAACACTAAAAGAAATTAACAAAGATAAACAATATTCCTTTTTTTCACTAGGGATGTAAATTAGATGCAAACAAAAATATCTATGTAACAGTTATTGAGCTGTAAAGAAAAGAAATTATGAAATATAGCTAGAAATAAATAATAAAATGTACATTAAAATAGATCCAAATAAAAGGGGATTTATTTATTTTTTTTACCTGCTGTACATATCTATCGGTGGTCTTCCACATGTAGTAATACTCAATAATACTCGTCAGGGACTTCCAGGGCAACTGGAGAAAGAGAGAGGGCACAAAATAAATCATTATTTCAGTGTAGCGGTTATTAAAGCGGTGAGAGGTCCCGGTTTCAATCTCCAGACCGACTAATAAGCGTGTGTGATGTTTTCTACACACACTAGACCGCCAACGCGCCTTTAAGCAATGCAGTATTTTCAGTGATGCACCTAAGAACCCTCTGTTCGTCTCTTTCATAGCAAAAGTGGATTTAGCACTCCCACATGAAAATACATGTCTTTAGCCAACTCTACTCATCTGTCACAAAATACAATTTTATACGAAGAGATTCTTTACATAAAATAACCAAAAA
>JAVQJD010073704.1:0-11554 GCA_036023655.1 Nannoperca australis | reverse complement strand
CCTTACAAGTCTGATGAGACGTCCTGTTGTTTTCAATCATGGTTCTATGCACTTGATGTAAAGCTCTTATTTTGGAAGTCGCTTTGGATAAAAGCGTCTGCTAAATGCCTAAATGTAATTGATCTCAAAACGACTACAAAAAGTTGTGTGTTGCACAATTGTGTTTTTAAAATGCTCACAGAGTTGAGGGAGGAAGGAAATATCAATGTTTCATTATTACTATTCCGTTAAAGGAAATAACTTTGAATTCAGTAGATCCAAGAGGTGAATGACCAAGCTATGAATCATTACTATCATAAAGAAATGGGACTGTATGTGGGAATGATTGCGTAATAACATTCAAGCATTTAACACCCAAAGAGAAAAAGGAATACTTTGTGATTTATTTAGAAATAATTTATATGTATATTATATCTGGTAAATGCTAGCAAGATGCTATTTTCTGATGCCTTTGCATATGCTAATAGCTTGAGTAAAGTTTTATGGAGTACAGAAATGTGCTAGAATTATGTTACACACATTTTTTAAGAATAGAGTGTCTTTTTTTCTGTGTACTATTTCAATCCATATGCAATGCCTGAAGGGAAAAAAATTATTTCATGCCATGACCTCCTTCAACCTGAAGGTTATCTCAGCAACTGTAACCTATGAAAGCTAATGAAGTCAGAGCTCCAGAAACACCTGCCCTCCCTGAACAAAGTGGGCTGGAGGAGATAAGAGGGAAAATGCTCAACTTTATTATTATTCCTTGAATGTGCAAATGCCTCATTTCACATTTCAACCAAACAATTGGCTTTATGCAAAAAACACTCGTGTGAACAGATTTGTTTTTAAGTGGCAAGTAGTTTAAGAGAATTTATGGCATTCACTTATTATTTAGCATTTTCTACTAGGTTAGAACAAAATTCACGACTTCAGACCCATCGTATGATAAATAGTCAGCCTTTCTCCACAGCCGAAAAGAGAATCAAAATGCTTAAATAGGAATTCATTTGGAGTTTAAATATACCAAATTTAACTACAACAATCATCCTCATGTCATGAGCGTGTCACAGTACAGCACAGATCTGTAGACACGTCCATTGGGAGCTGGACAATTAACATTTGCTAATTGTTTTGGGTACTCTGACACAATTACAGACTCTGCTAAACTTGTTATCTTCCTGACTGCAGATTTTGTGACAGCAGGACCTGAAGCTGAGCAGTGTGAACGTCTTCGTTTAACTCTTTAGTAACATTTTTGTGAATGAAACCTGCGTACAAAGATTCAGACCAAAGATTTGCAACTAGAAGAAACCGTTTTGCAGAGGTGTGAACTGGCCCGACTCCGCTCGACTCGCATGCGACTAATCTTGTCAACCTGTTTCATCAGCTCGTAGCAAAGTCATATTCATTCATATTTTAAGACAAAAAAACCCCAGAAAAGGCCAGCAGTTACAACGGAAGTACAGAGAGTTGTTGCTATGGAAACAATATACCGTCTCGTCTAATCGCGTTGGTGGCATGTTGCATGTCGATCATGCTAATGATCAAACCCTCGCCAAGGCTCATGAACAGGTGGCATTCGTCTGCCTGAGCAATTTAGTTTGTCCAGGTAACAGTTTGGTGAATTGGACTCACAATAAAAAGTGAGAGAGGTTTAGGATAAGAATATGAAAATGCCCCCCCCCCCCCAACCCTATTGCTTTTGGAAATCTTCAAACCACCAGAAATAGTTAAACCACCATGTTTAAGGTGGTTAACCTGGTGTAAGGGATTCTTACATTGACGAGTGACATTTTAAAGCATATGGTACCTCTTTAAGTCTGTGGAAAAGCACAGCTGGTGGAACATTCCCCTCTCTAGACTCCATCAGAAAGGAATGAAAGCGGGTGTTGAATATTCATGACCACATTTGTGACAGCATAAGGTATCCGCTGGGATGTCAGAGGGGCAGGTCACGGCTTTGAATGTACTTACCTCACTGAGGATTCTGTTAGATAGCAGCCCACAAGAGATTTCTATAAGAGAGCCCAAACTCTCTGAGCCTCCATGTTGTGCCAGAGGTCAATGGAGCATTGACCTCTGGCAGGAGGGAGGCTGCTGGGAGTCAAAGGCCAATCAAATCAATTCCACCTGGCCAAGACTGGGGTCAAAGGTTCTGTTTGTGTATGTGTGTTCACACGTCTGTGTCGATATCTGGTCCTACACGTTCAGGGCAGTGATTCATTTTAAACCGCTCACAAATGACCCATTAGCTGTTTTGTATTTGCTTGTAAGCCTTCAGTCCGGTCAGACGTTTGTTCTCTGGATAAAAAGGTTACCCCCCCCCCCTCTGCTTTTTTCACTCAATATGAGTCAAGACAACAGACTAATTGGTGCATTAAAACAGCCTGAAGCCTGAAATGAAGCGAGGCGGGGAACAGAGTCTCAAAGGTACATGAGGATTAGGAGGGACAAAAGAGTAGAAGAGAGAAAGAAATTGGGAAGCAGAGATAACAAGGAGACAAAATTAAAAAAAGACAGAAAAAAGAAACAAAAAGTAAAGATGATAGGGAAACAAACTAGTAAACAAGCCGAATGAAAGACACAGCCAGCCTTCTCGCTTGTACAGAGATTTGTGAGTTAATTTGTTGAATTTTTATACTTGCTGGAGACAAACTGCAGCACAGAGAGAGCGTCTGAGCTGGGATCAGACATCCAGAGAGACGAGGGGGAGGCCAGAGCAGCGGTCGCACCAGACCTGGCAGGAACCTTCCATCTCTGAAATACCAGACTCTCACACTGAGCCTTGTTTGTTTGTCTGCTTTTCTATTTTCATCCTCTGTTCATCATCACAACAACACCCCTTTTCGCTTTTCTCCTTTGCCAAAATCTGCAATATCCCGTCTTCCTTGTTCTCTCACTTTCTCTCAGCGGCCAACAGTTGATTTTTTTGTCCCAGTCCCTCCATGTTGCTTTCAGTCACTGTGTGTTTATGAGACACAGACAGATTGTGGTTCACAATGAAGCAGATCAGCTGTAGTTTTAATATTCCTTCCTATAGTGTTGTGTCTGTACTTTATACTGCAGAACACATATTATAAATAGTTTACATTAGAGCAATGCATGACCCTGTTACATCATCCGACCTCAGATGGTGAGAGCCTGCTGCCTGAAACTGTCTTTTTAATGTCGTCTGTCAGCAAGTTAGTGAATCCACATAAGGGGAAAGAAAGCAAAGGCCCGTCATAACATCACAGTATTCTGTCAGACAGTCTGATTTCTGCTCGCCTTAGTGTGCAATCAGCTTATTTTTGCTGAAAATTAGCCTCTTCCGTCGACTTGATTCTATTCTAATTCAAAAGACAGACAATTGATTGAAAAAATGATTGAGCTGTGAAATGTCAGTGGCAGATTCTTTCCTGAACTGCATGATTACAGTCTTGCACTTCCTTTGTGGCACAATTATACAGATATACATGCTCACAATCAAATGACTATAACGTAGAGTTGAAATTTTCTCCACCTCCATCCACACTGATGTACTGCTGGCTGCCAAAAACAAAGACTGCCATCAAACACTTTTCAAAGTGGAACTCGTGTGGGCCGAGAAGATTTAGCATTTCGGGAACACCGATGCACAACTGTCAACTTTTCATAAACATGTCTAAATAGAGCCAAGTTTAGGTTGAGACAGCCCCATCTCTTTAAAAACAAGTCTAGTACAACAGACACAATTTTAAAAGCAGTTTAACAGAAGACACTGAGTCTGTCCAAAGTGATATAGCACAGAGCCCCACCTCAGCCACTCTGAAATGTCAGTTTGAGGGCATCCCAGCAGCTGGCATCTCTGCAACTGTCCTGCATCGTCTGGCATTCACCCTGCCTGCAACAGCTGGGGGGGGGGGGGCAAGCTGACAGTCACACACGGCAAAGATCAAAGACAAGTAAAAATGGAGGGACAGAGCCCATCTGTCAACCTAAGCAGTCAGATCATGTACAGTGGCCAGTGGTGGAAATGTACTGAGATATTTACTTAAGTAGAAGTAGCAATTAAAAAAATACTACGTCACCAGTAAAAGTCATTTATTTTTTTTTGACTTCAGTAAAAATCACAGAGTACTAGTAGAAACATTTTAAAATTTAAATAAAAACTACTCCTTATGCAGAAAGATTTACCCAGTGAGTGTTAAATAATTTCCTCAGAGAGGTAGTGAAGTCAGGAGTCACAACCAAAAAATTCATTAGGTAACTTATTTTGTAGTTGATTTATAACACGGGATAATTGAGGTTAAACCCTAACACTAGCTCAAACATCTTAAATGTATTTTGTACAGTTCTGCAGAGACAGCAACCTCTTTTCTAATGAGTGATTACTACAAGTCTGTTGAACCTTGTTTAATTGGAAAAGCAATTCATGGCAATATTTGGGCCTTAGCATAGCACTATTTGCAGGCACTTATCCAACCTTTTGCTCGTCTTTTTCCTAACTGCGTTTTGGTGATGGCTTAATTATGTTCAATAGATGTTATTGTGTGTTTGAGTGTTGTAGCTTTGCCTTAATGTGCCTCCATGCCTGAAAATTACCTTGCCATCATTTTCACTTTTTATACTCTATTTCCTTTGATGTCAAGACATTAATTTTAGATGGCTGTGCTGAATGCAATTTGCATGAGTGATCAGTCTTGTTAGTGTGTGTGTGTGTGTGTGTGTTCTCCATTGTGCTCCCTCTGCCTTGTTCTGTTTGTGGGCGAGCAGAACAGCGGTTGTCTTGTGATCAGTGACACAGTCATGTGCAATGGTGGGAGCTCAGAGGAGAGACTTTGTTCATATTAGGAAAATCTAATTCTAACAAAGACAGGACCTGAGTTTTATAAAATCTAAAAATAAAAAGAACAGAAGGAGGACTGGAAGAATAGACATTTTGGGAAATACGCTTCTGTGCTTCCTACCAGAGTTAGATGAGAAGATTGATACCGCTCTCATATTTGAATGGTAAATATGAAGCAACAACCTTTTTTTTTGCATAGAATTTAAGAATATAAAAATATTTAATATTCACTTTCTGTGTGAAAGTACTCATGACAAAAACAAAAATATACTGACATGCGAATGAATTGCACAAAAATAAACACCTCTGGTGTGTAAAAGCCTTTTAGAGTAATTATCATCCAACTCTCCACCAGAAAGTGAATAAGCAACTTTTCCTTTAATGTTTCAAAGTACGTAACTTATATGTTCTCATTCACTGTGAATGCTATTCACTTCTTTACTTCTTCACTCCAGATTACTTTCCAGACCATTCCAGTGAACACATTTTCTGTTCATTTCCATGACATAAAAAATACATAGAGCTAGAGAAACAGCAACAAATTCTCCAATATGAATATAAACCAGCTCATTTGAAATAAAAAGAGGTTTAAGCACTGGTAAGTTGTCATTTTTTGGGTGGACAGATAAACCTGCAAAGTTATAGTTTTTATTTACGTGTTCAGAGGGTATATGCACGTCTTTGCAATTCCTCCCGTACAGCACATTGATGTAGTAGCCATGCCCGCTGAGATACTGCCCCTAATAGCTGTCTGCTCCAGTCTACCTGGCCTGTCCGTTGTATCTATGTCGCATGGATGTATGACAGCCCTGAAGCTGTGCACTGCCACCATCATGGAGCACTTGACATCTTCATGTATTTATGACTCTATTAAAAAGCTGCACAAGGACAAGGGGGTGGTGTGCTACAGCGTGCCATTCTGCCTTCT
Organism: Nannoperca australis; assembly: GCA_036023655.1. Taxonomy (NCBI): domain Eukaryota; kingdom Metazoa; phylum Chordata; class Actinopteri; order Centrarchiformes; family Percichthyidae; genus Nannoperca; species Nannoperca australis. The sequence goes on along the minus strand of JAVQJD010073704.1, from coordinate 5,834 downwards.
CCGACTCTATTCTCAATTTCTCTCAGTCATTAGCTCAGATTTATGTAAGCACTACTAATGACGAGTTGGGATATTTGCAGGCCACACAGAAATTCTGTGTCTTTTGTCATTTTTAGATGACCTGTCTGTCATTTATCACCAACATTTAATGCATATTTCCTAAATTATTGCAGGCTGGATTCTAACCAGAGATGTCTCCTCTTAACTTACATTTCAATAAATTGTCTTACGATATCAGTGAAATGCTTTGAGGGAATTCATTAGAATAAGACACAATGCATACATAAAGTACTTATATAATTTAATATAATATACATATAATGTACCAGATGGTCCATGGTGCCTTTTTGCCTGCTGCCCACACACCCACAAGAAGCCGCTGAATCAAAGGGTAGAAGAAAAGGCAGTTTTACAGGTTCAAACTGAACGCCAGCCTCTGAGAGGTTGCTGGAAATGATGACCCTTTAACACCAGTGCTAGTGTGCGAGTCAAATAATCTTAATGAGGACAAAGAATGAAATTACAACTCTCACAACGTATGGGGAGACAAACGAGTGGATCTTTTGTCTGTTTGTACGTGTCTTCTGCTTTTGGCAGTTCAACAGGACCATTTCACCTGCCCTTGCAATCATCTCTCCTCCATTCAAGAAGACAGTCAGACTGTATGCAGAGCCCGTCATCTCACTCCGTCAGTCCACATGCTTAGGCCAAAACTACAAAAACACATAGCTGTGGCTCAATAGGCACTGTTTGTGAAAGGGTGAATAAGAGGCAGGTGAATGTACAGCGCCTTGAATTTAAAGCCACATAAATGCAGCCATTTACTGAAACATGCCAGTATTTGTTCAACAACGATTGTGGCCGGAGGAGGAAATCCAGCTGCATGTAAGCAGATGTGTTACATTAACCAGATCAATTTTTCAATTTCCTGCCCTAACCTGATTTTTCTCAATAACCTAGTTTCATGTAAAGGTAATGACTTTTTGAGGTAGCAGAGGATGTTTACATTTACCTCTGCTCTTACAGAAAAGCTCACAGCTGCTTAATGTGACAGTTAAACTTTGCAGACCACATGAAATATCAAAGACCCATACAGACATGCCATTAATGTGCATATGTGTAAATATAACTAACAATATTCTAGAAAACGGGTAGAGACAGACCTTCAAAGAAAATTTTGATAAAAGACTAATTATGTAATTGCATCACATTTTTGACATTTAATAGGTTTATTATGCCCACATCCACCATTTACACATAAGAGCATAACACTGCTTATATGCATAACACTGCTCTGGAAACGTGTAACAGTGGCACCTGTAAAGCTGAAAATACCCATAAATAAAACTAAAGTCTGAAAAGTATAACTCAAGGCTCAGTAACAAATAAAACTGTATATTGAATAATGTTTCACCAAACTTCTCAAGACCCTTCAGAACACCTCAACAAGTGCACACATTATGAAAACAACTGTCAGGAAAATCCATGGAGGTTATGGCAGCTTATCCACCAGTGTGCTCATTATCTTTTGTCTAAACAAAATGTAGAGCTACATCTTGGAGAAAATTAGAGCCTGAATTGATGCGACTTTGTAGTTATGTAAGAAGCTTCAAATCCTAAAGATTTTGTAATCTGAGCTGTCGTGAAGCAGCATAATACACTGCAAACAAAGGGCTATTATTACAAAAGAGCACAGCATATTGTCGTAACTGTTGTGAAACAGCTTTGTTGACGTGGGTTTCATCCCTTTCAGTGTGCATGAGGTGGGAGAGACTTCAGTTCTTTTTGCACAATAACACTTTTCTTTCTCCTTAGCCAAATAAGATCCTAACACCCAATAAACTGCACTAGACTGTGTCATTTTTATCCCCGTATGAAAAAGATCTCTATATAGTCAACATTCTGACAATGGCATTAAAGAATTATTTTCTAATCGCTTGAGAATCTTAAGTCCCTTGGGCAATTTGTTACATATACACAATCAAGTCTATTTTAATAGGTAGCATTGTACCATCCTATCAAGACTAGTCATGCTGTTTCTAAAGACATCAATAAATAATGTTACTGTTAGAAGAGACCAGAGTGGATTGCCCATCTGCAATCACACCAAGGTTATGTAAAACATAGATATATTACAGTAGCCATCCAGACAGTAGTGAGTGGACAGCTGTTTCGCAGGCAGCTACCAGAAGTAGAAGTTTACACACATACTGTACAATCACATCAAACAAACAAAAATCACTGTAATAATACACATTGCTGAATACACACTAGGAACATGAGGTAGAACACAAACATACACAAGTATTTCCTAGAGAACATACACAGGAGCTATTTAAAAGCAACGACTACATTGCCGACCATCGCTGAGGGAACCCTGTCCTGAGGGAGCCATCAGAGAGAACCAAAATAAGATGCTGGGTTTCATAAATAAGAGGCTACAGGTTACAATAAATAAAACAACAAACTGAAATAGCTGCCAATAAAGTTGGGCTGTACGAGGAATGGTTCATCTTCCTCATTAGGTGTGCAGGTGTGTGTGTGTGTGTGTGTGTTCCTGTCATGAATGCCTACATATGTTTGGGGAAATTCTGCGTTTAGGTTACAAGCTCTGATTATCCCAGGGCAATGGAGGAAGACACACTATCCTCCTGTTTTACTTAGACCTAGAGTGGATACCTGTTTAGTCAATCAATGAAAAAAGCTTTTGGCTATGATGTGTGCACGTGCTTTCACGCACACATGCATAGGGTTCTGGTTGTCCGCTGCAGAGAAAGAAAGAAAGTCCTACATGCACCTCCCCCACCTCCCCCATACTCTCTACTTACAGACAAATTAAGACATTGATTGCTCTCCTTGTACTTAAACTTGTATTGATTTGGCTCAGCTGTCTGAAATTACGTCCAAGCTGCATACCTCATGGACACACTTTGACGTGAGCACATGCACAAGTACACATGCACAAACATTTAAGACCAAAATAATTGCAAAATGCTAAGTTTACCTATAGAGATCGTGTACAGCACTCAGGCAAAACAGCTGTCATGGCTTTGGATCAACACAAACCTGCACATGAGCGCGCACGCACACACACACACACACAAACACAGAGCTTGATCACAGCTTTGAGGCACACAATCCCTTACAACACTGTCTGTTGATTCATGGGAGTACATCAATCTTTTTTTCCTCTCAGGTACACACACACACACACAGCTATACACTCACAATAACTGACGATGCATATACACAAACACTCACGTACACGTGGACACACACGTACACACACATCAGTGCCCCAGTGTAATTGGCTGGCTCTGCTGGGACAGAGCCTTGGGTGGGGCTCAGGTGATGAGGGGAAAAAAAAGCTTGATGAGTCTAAACCACCTCGAGAATATTACCTCTTTTCTCTCTGCTTTATATTCCTTTTCTCACTCCTTTTCTGTGCTTTTCCCCCATACAACTCCAGATGTGATAAATGAGTCACTTCTCCCTTGCGTGCTACAGTCTTAAATCATATGCACCTTTTCTTCCAACAGGAGCATCTAAACAACCTTCTCTTACATGAGGAGAGAATATGGCCTCCAAGGACAGAAAGAAACTCCTTTCTTTTCATGTCAAATATTGTGTGTGGTTGAACTTGAGTTCTTCACATTAACTAGCAGTGCCCCCGGGCTATAGGCACAGTGTCCTTGTAAAAATGTGGGCTGGACCATAGGATGGAAAAATGTAAAGTTGAGGGCAGTGTGAAGTGATTAGGCCTTTGTCCAAATGCCTCTGGCTGCACTACGGCCGAATTCTGCCAAGGAGACACTGGAGGAGGAGGAGGAGGAGCAAGAGGAAATGAGGGGAGCAGGTAGGTGATGATAATTAAAGCTCAATTAAGCAATATCTCTAAAATGAACACTGAATGTGAGTTCCCGTAAGACTGTTGCTAGTGCTGATCCCACTGAGAATCAACACCCAGGTCTGAAGCTTTCTGTAGCTTTTAGCTCATTGTTTAAGGTTTTCTGGACTTACATTCGATGAGTAGTAAGACAAAGGAGTTTCTTTGACAGGCTGGACTATGATTAGAGTTATGTTATAAGGCAGCCCACCAGATGCTCCAAAAACACAAATTTTTGCCTATGAAAAGCTGAAATGAATATCCACAAAAACTAAAAAGTCTTCCCACGCATCCACGTGAGTGAATTTTGGCACAATCACGGCAACCTACTGTATTTAATTAGTCACTTAAAGGTGATGTCAGTCAACAGTTCAAGTGAAAACTAACAAACTAAACAGGTCAGGTATGTCTGCAATTAAAACTGAAACTGAACAAACTGCTAGCAACTTTTTCTTTTTCTTTTTTCTTTGCAATTTGAAGAGTGTAAAGATGACAAGGAGACAAGAATTAAATGAGAAGGAGAAGACGAAGATTGGGATAATTGGGGGCAGAGACGACCAGAGGGAACTGAAACAGACAAAGGGGAAACGAAATTAGCAGCTATGTATTTAAGGAATTGAAATACCCCTGGTTGAGTACTGTATGTATCATCACAACAGAAACTCGTGAACTAACGAATCATTATGTAAACTACACAAATCATCATATTATGCAGCTGAAACACTATTGGTGGAAAACACATTTGGTATGTGTAGAATGGGGAATATAGAGAATGCAATGCACATCTTGGCACACTGAGGCATATTACAACCTTGTTTGCATCACTTTCAGTTTGCAGTATAAGTAGAACCTGTCTTGGGAACATAGCGAGAGTGAGGAGAAAGGAGTATTTTTGGCAAAGTTTAGTCTCCTGATAAAGAAGTGGAGAAAACCAGCAGAGGGAGGAAGAGGTGAGAGATAGAACACCCACAGTGAGCCCCTCCTCCTGCTCCTCCTGGGGATGTGTGCGCATTGATCTGCCTGCAAGCAACGCTTCTAGTGGTTTGGGAGAGAGCACAAGGGAAGCAGGCACACAGATTAATCGAAGGGCCAAACGAAAATTGAGAGGCAATTTAGGGATCCAATAGCACAGAGGATTCTTTGTGAAACAGCGGCCTGGAGAGTGTGTGCGGGTGTGTTAGTGTGGTGAAGAAAGAGTATGAAGCGACATAAAAGAAAGAAACAGGGAGGCAAGAGACAGAGATCAATTCACCACATTAGACTCCTACACAAGACCAGCTCTCTCTTGGAAGAGAAAGCACCCACTTCCTGCTCTCCCATTCCCTGCTTCTCTGTTTCCTCGTTCCACTTTAGCTTCCCCTCTCTTCTATTTCTATTTTCCTCACTGCCGTTCCTCTACTTCTTTCTTTCGAATGACAAGACCTGCACCAGCAGTGTGCTGCCCGACTGCATGAAGTCTCCGTTAATGGTGTAAGGTTGGACGAAGCCTGTGGTGAAGTAAGAAGGGTGTTATGAGCTGATACAGTGGCATAATGATGTCCTTATCACTTAGAAGGCAAGGTGACTCGTTGGTTTTCTGCAATAACATGTCACAATTGTCAGTAGCTCTCATGTGTGTGTGCGTGTTCATGCAGTTGTGCCACATTCAATTCTTCCCTGTAGCTTCAGGATCGTAGACATGGCAGTTTTATGACACAGTATGCAATGATAAGTGACAATAATAGGAGAGAGACTGGAAATATGTGATCATCTACATAGCATGGCTCCCACCTGGGAAAAACAGAGGTTTTTGTTCATATTAATCAGAATCAGAATCAGAAATACTTTGGGAAGGGAAATTGCTTTTTGATACAGTTACAATGCTCAATAAAGTTATTGAAAAAAGAATTATCTCCTCAGTCATGCACACCTTACACTGCTGATTCCACTGACACCCACACTCCATGTC
>JAVQJD010073701.1:0-12500 GCA_036023655.1 Nannoperca australis | reverse complement strand
GAAACTTCAACTAAAATCAGTTCTGATGGCAACACACTGATAATACACTGCCACCTTGTGGAGGAAACTACACTTTGGTTATCTTCAGTGGGATAGAGGCAAACCAACTACTGGTTTCGTTATTCAAATAAATACATTATCATTTTTTCTGCAACTTTCCTATTAAACCCAACTTTCTTTCTTTCTCCCTCTGACAGTCTGCAAAGATGTTCAACTATGCTGGGTGGCGAAATGCCTGTAACTACATCTTCATTGTATTTGCTGCAATCTTCATAATCACTCGCCTGGTCATCTTTCCCTTCCGGTACACACACGTTTTAAACCATTGTTTTTGTGTGTTATTATTATTATTATTATTATACAACCCTGTCCTTAATCGTCACTATGTCTATTGCAGGATTATTTACTGTACGTGGGTTTACCCAGTGACCATCTACGAACCCTTCTTTGGCTACTACTTTTTCAATGGGCTTTTGATGGTTCTGCAGTGTCTACATATCTTCTGGGCCGTTCTCATCATACGCATAGCCGTCCGCTTCCTCACCAAGAATGTAAGAAAACAGATTATAAACAAGATTATGTTTATTAATCTCTTAAATTGTGGAAATTTTAGCACTTGCATCCTTATTTTCCAGCCTCGATTACAAGATAAATATAAATACCTACAAGATAAAATATAATGCATAACAACTACATGCAACATAAGAATATATTCCATAAAAGCTATGGAAGAACTATAGGAATAATAAAAATAATTCAGACAACCTCTTTTTTTTTCTCAGGAAAAAGTAGACGATGAAAGGAGTGACAAAGATGAAACAGACAAATCAGAAGATGAGGAGGAAGAGGAGGAGGAGGAGGTTCAAAAGGACACGAAGAAAAATGGGCCGGTGCAGAACGGTCACACAGTCCACAACAACAACCACAACAGCCACAGCAAGACAGAGTGAAAGCAAACAAGTGTCAGGACGAAAGAATGTGAGACAGACTCATATCCCTCAGGAGAGAGGGATGAAAAGAGAAAGAAAGAAGAAGGGTCTGGATTAGGGAGGGGGCAAGTCATTCCCTAAAACTAAGAACAGCAGGTATCTTGAGGAAATTTGACACTTGTTACTTTTGCACAACACAAAAACACTCACACACGTTTATTCGTACTTTTAGAGGGCACAGAGATCCAGCAGATGATATACACTACATTACGTGGCAGGGCTGTTTTGCTTTGTCGTCTGAGAAAAACAACGTACCATAGTCAGTGTGTGATGTCAGTCCCAAACTTTCAAAGAGACGTGAGAAAATGGAGAGGAGCAAAGTGTGGCGAGGACACAGGAGGGGTGTGTGCTGCTTCTACTTTAGCTTTCCTTGTTCTGTGTGCCTTAGAGCCAGCTGATGGCTGTTAAAATGCCATTTTATAGCTTTCTGCTTTCTTTTTGTGTTGCTTTATTTCATCTTACCTTTTTTGTTTTGTACTATTAGAACAAAAGAAAGTGAGTTTTGTGAAAGTGAGATAATAGGGGCATTTATTTCCCTGATTTTCTGTCTATGCAATATCGTAAATGTTCAGCTATTGAATCATCTTTGCACAAACATAGTGTCTCTTATATACTGTAATATCTTGCGGTAGGACTGCGTCCCTCTGCTCTCCAATGCGGCCTGTGCCATTTATAAAGTAGTCTGCCATGTAAGGTTCATGGTTTAAATTTGGTGTCTGTTTTTGTTTTTAGATAAACAGCAAGAGAATCTTGCTTTCTTGTTTTAATTTTTGTTAAATTCTCAATCCAGCATAGCTCATCATATACAATTCCTGCTTCCTAAAGAGATGTCTGACCTGCAAAGGTTATCATTCTCAATTATTTGCTGTTTGAGCAGTCAGGAAAAGCCAGAACTGACTGCTCAGCACAAACACTGCAATAGAAATCACAGCTTCCTGCTAGTTTTGACGGAGCTGAATGTTTTTCCTCTCTGGTTTGGCTGAATTTCTTTGATCCATTTGAGTGTTGAATCACACTGCGGATGCCACCCACTGAAAGCCGATGACTCTCAATAAAATCATTGTGACGGTCGGTTGCTGTGTTAAAATACAGGAGTCGAATGGAATGGAAAAGATCAACCATTTCCAGATTTTGCTAATATAAACCAGATTTCTTCAATTCACTGCCTAGCAGCCTGGGTTATGTTTTTTAACCTGGGTTAGAATTTAACTGTTGATCTCAGTTAATGGTTTTAGGTATGATTCTGTGTCTGAAATGTGTTTACAGGGATCTTGCTATTTGATGTTAAGGTGGTTAAAGATATGTTAATCCCTTTTTAGCTGTTCAATGTTTGAGTTTTGAGGAATTCATGAAACAAGTGTTGCAGGTTTGTTGTCATGCTTTAAAGTGTTTTGTATGTCAAGTGCCTTATCTGTAAAGTATGGGAAGCTCTCTCTCCTGCCTTCGTGTCCTCTCATTTTCTTTCCTGTCTCCACCTCACATCACAGATCCAACTCCAAGACTGGTATGTTCTCCTTCCTCCCTCCGCTCGTGTCTGTCCTCCTCTTTATAAAGTACCTTCCTTTCAAACCCACCCTCATTCCACCACCATGTTGTTTTTGACTAACCCAGACCAACCAGCAGCCTCCTCTTCCCCCAGTGACACAGAAGAAACAGCTGTGTCCTAATGACAGTGTTATTTCTATTTTATTTTGTATTTTTTGTTTAAAATGATACCTGAGTATTGTTATTAATAATAAATGCAAAGTTCATGAATCACAATGAAAGAACTGAAGTTGTTTTTTATTTATTTATGCATCATGTCTGCAAACATACCAGACAGTAAATCAATCAAGTTTCTCAATTCCAACAAACAAAACATTGCACCATTAAACATGTTTTTGTCCCTTGAAACTCCATCTGACATAATGTTAAAAAACATTATGACTTTTTACAGATTCAAAAGCATTAGAGACATGAACACGGTTGTCAGCAGGAAATCGATCATCCTTTAAAATATTATTAATGTATTCTTTTTATCTGACAGCTAAAGTTTGTGGTTATTTTGCATTTTACATAAAAAAATTATCTTACAACAGATCAAGCGTTGTCATAGATTAAACTACAGTATAAAGATGAGACTTCATATCGTTGATTGTAGGAGGCAAAGACCCTGGTGTCTGGAGCAGTTTTAGCTTCCTGTGAGTCAGCATCACAGAGAAGCTGTCATGGACATATCAAACATGTCCACCCTTGTAAAGGAATCAGATTTTACAATACCATTACCTTTGCGCTATAACCAAAGTTTTCTTTTTGCACTATAACTTGTATTACCCATATTACACTGATATTGCACATATATTTTTGTGTGTGCTTTTGTGTAGACTATAGCTAAAAACACAACTTCCGTTTTCCTTCTTATTTCTTCCTTTAGTGCTTCTTTTATATATGTGTTCTATTGTCTTGCCTATTTTGTCATTTATTTTATATTAATGTAAAACATTTTGAATATTTGTTTATATATTTTCTTTATTTGTAGAGTGGAGGGGGCCACGACATTACATTGTGCAATCCTGTATTGACAATAAAGCTGAACCTTGAACCTTGAACTTAGCTATAATGTGAGCAAAAAGGCCTAAAATGCTTTGAATATATATATAATTAAATATTAATGTGTCATATTTTCATAATATGGACATCTCTCACCCCAAACAGGTTTTAAAACGGAGGCGTTTTAACTTTACAGGCCTGCAGGTCCCTCCACCGCCAGCGGGGCGGAGCTACACTTGGATTTCCCAACATATCACGTCATTAGTATCTGGCTTGTGTGACGTCCAATAGAAAGAGGCGAAAAGAAAACACATCAGACAGCTTGCGCTCTGCTAGCCTGAAACGCCATCTTAAACAGAAAGGGGGTTTAAACCGGGAGAAATCAGGAAAAGGGGCGCTGGAGGACACACACTGGTATTTTTGTGTGTGTTTTGTATCACCGGGTCGCTCTGGAGCAGTGCTAGTTATGGCTTTGGGCGTTTATAACACCAAATAAAGGCGCATACGTGAGGAAATCGACAAGGCACTTGTTAGCCTCCAGCCAGCTAGCAAGGGGGAGGGGCGGGGGTTTTGAGGATTTTTTTCGCAGCCGAAGTTGTTTGTTTATGTTATTCCAAACGGACATGTCCTCTTCAAACCCAGGTAAAGTGCAATAAAAGTGACAGCGACAATATACTCATGTAGTGCGATGCAACTGTTAATCGGTTGTAGGCGTTTTTAATGCATAGCTAAAGCGGACACTTTCCTAAAGATAGCGTGACAGCCTCAGCCAAGTTAGCCTAGTAGCAAAGCTAATGCCATAGCAAGGCTAGCTGGTGATTGCATAAATGGTAGCTTGCTGACATGTTAGCCAGCCCATAGTGGCTAGATTAGCTAACTGTTAAGATAGCTCTGTTGGCCAAGGGGAGTGAAGTGAGAAACTAAATCTAGCTGCGGTTGGCTAGCTCGGTTTTCGTTGTTGGGTAATGTTGCTCACAAGATTGATATCTGTATGCTTAATGTAGCTTTGAATGTTAGCTTAGTCTTGTGGTTGCATCTACACGAATCAAGAATAGTTGAATTCTGTGAAGCTAACTTAATGTTAAATACACATGTTGTGAAATAATCAGCTGGGTGCGTTAATGCGAATTTGGCCTCTGAGTATGGGTGTTTCAGTTTTTGTAGTTTCATTTTTCAGTGCTTGAGGCACAGTAGGAAATCACCTGTCATCTTTGCTACATGTCTGCGTTATTAATAGAGTTACCAGACCCAAATCTGGGTATGGGGGCAAGTGGGACCCAAGCAAGTGGTGGAGCTGTTGTACCAAAAGGGACCAACAAAAGAAGAGCTGGGTAAGTGTGTGCTAGTGGTTCACTTGGTGCTGATATGTCAGTATTGTTAGTATTTGCTGACTGGTTTACTTTTGTTTTTGACATTTGTGGTCAAAAATCTTGTGAGAATATTTGTGTGAAGCTACTCGTGTGTGTCTCTCTTCTCCTTATTACAGGCCAGACTTTGATGATGATGATGAGGAAGGCAACAAGTTGTTCAGGTACATTTCTCTCAGTTTCTTCTGTCATATAGCAAGATGAGGTGGAATAGCGTTATATAAGTGATTTGGATTGTCTGGACTGCTTAGATAACGAGCAGTGTTTGCTCTGTTTTTCCTCAGGTGTGACGATGAAGGAGGCTCCAGCAATGACAAAGAGCGCTTTGCCAGGTAGGAAGATGAATTAGGAGAAAAGGATGTGTGTGGAGGGGTTTTAGAGGAGCAATACAATCCATACAACGGATACCAAGATATTGCTCGCCCTGCTTTCTTTTTTTCTTTTAATTTTTTTAGCCTTACACTTAATTTCTGGGCTTGTGTTTTAGTGGGTTGGTTTCATTTCCAGGTTTTTGGAAGAAGATCAGAGTTTTGCATATAAGGAAAAACTAGCCAGGTATGGCCTGTACCACTGTGGAAGGCTTCCTCTCCTGCTTGTATCCATATCAATATTAAATGCACTGATCAGATACTATCCTGTCGTGCTGGGACCCCACAACATTGTCATTTTGACAGCTGAAAATTGCTGGTATATTTGGCCTCTCCATGTGTTCTCCAATGTTATGCTTCTTTGCCCAAAGCAGCTGGCTGTCTCTCTCAACCCACCATTGTGTTGTTTCACTAACTGCTATGCTGTGTGTCACTCAGGGCGTTCTTTCACTTTGACAATCCCTTCCTCTTGAGCAACTGTCCTCTGTCTTTTTTCTCTCCCCCCCTCTCAGGATATCCTAAGGGTCTTTCTCTTTCTGCACTTGTTTTCTTTTGTCACACAGACTGTCCTTGAAAGACAAGTCTTTCTCACTTTCTCACTATCATTTATAAAGATCATTGACTACACGTTATTGTTTTGTGCGTCCATTATTTATCTCACCTTCTCTCATTCCCACCTCTTCTTCCCGATTGACATACTTACATTGCAGCATTAACTCTAAACTCTACTCCATGTTGTCCACCTGCCCGTCTGTTTTCCCCATCTCAATCCCTCCTATCCTCTCCGCCTCTGCCTCCCTCGTTTCCTTACTCCAGGGAGAACCACAGTGAGATTGAGAGGCGGAGGCGGAACAAGATGACCGCCTACATTACAGAATTGTCCGACATGGTGCCCACCTGCAGTGCACTAGCACGGAAACCAGACAAACTAACCATCCTACGAATGGCTGTGTCACATATGAAGTCTCTGAGAGGAAGTGGCAATACCAACGCTGATGGGTCGTACAAACCTTCCTTTCTCACTGACCAGGTATACAGAAACTAAGAGAGTGAAATGGACTTAGGTTGTATTTACAGTGGAGAAATCATTTTTGTGATTATTCAATCATTTTCTGCAGGCATGTTCGGATTAAAAAAAAAATACAAACAAGGCAGTTCTACTTGAACTCAACAAAGTAATTTAATATGTAGGTCTCACGTTCACAATGTAGCACAATGTAAACCTCAGAGCTCAATGGAAATAGAGTGAAGGCGGAGTGAAAGTAGCACCTTTTGAAACCTTTAAGTTAGTTGTCTCATGGTAGATGAAGGGCACTTGCTATTTTCAGTGGTTTATCTTTGTCGTTGCTGGTGTAATCTAAATTTGTAATGTCAAAACAGAAATGTATTTTATTTTTTCATACTGCACCAGCCTTGGTCCACCTGTAAATTGTTAAAAAACGAATTTAGTGAATTTGCAATGGCTGAAAGTTGCTCTAGACCCTTCTGGTGACGCTTCCTGCTGACAGGTGAAAAGAAGCAACTGGCGTCACAATTATAGAGGAAGCACATGTCTGTGTGCACCCTCCCCCGGGCAACAGAGTAGACGACAATGACAAGGACCAAGGTGCATAGGGATTTGTGAAGGGAAAAAATGGCTATAGACTATATATGACTATAGATTCATGATCCACGATAGATCTCTCATACTCACCCCTTAGCCTCTTTGATGCTATCTGTCTGTAGGAATTGAAGCACCTCATATTGGAGGCAGCCGACGGCTTCCTGTTCGTGGTGTCATGCGAGACTGGCCGCATTGTTTACGTCTCTGACTCTGTGACACCCGTCCTCAACCAGTCGCAGTCTGAATGGCTCGGCTCCTCTCTTTATGATCAGCTCCACCCAGATGACACAGAAAAGCTCAGGGAGCAGCTCTCAACTGCTGAGAATAACAACACAGGTACAAAGCATACACAGGCACTAAATGTGCAGACAGTAGTGGATTTCTTATCACAATTCATCTCAAAAGCATGACCTTTGTCAGTATAAAAAAATGTTGGACCATGATCACCTCATGATTGAGTCGATTCCGTCTTTTGTTTACCTTTTTTAAAGGGAGGATGTTGGACTTGAAGACAGGAACAGTGAAGAAGGAAGGCCAGCAGTCAACATCCAGAATGAGTATGGGAGCCCGTCGATCGTTCATCTGCAGAATGAGGTGTGACTTCTACTTTAGTTAATTATCCAGTTCATTGTTTATATTGATGTGTGTGCCTGGATGCATAAATTGTCCGTGTGGTGGCCTGTGTGTATTTGCAGGTGTGGCTCTTGTCCGGTGGAACCGATTTCTATGAACAGACTGAACTTCCTTAAGAATAGAAACAGGTGACCTAAACCAGACTGTTTTTTGTTTGCATTTGTTTTTATAAAATGTGTTGGTATTACTGTGCAGAAGATGAGCATGCCTGGGGTAGCCCAGTAGCAATAAGATTCACAAAAGCACAATTTTATCACTGGCATAATAATAGGACTGATTGATTTTGCAGTATAGTTTACAATTTCTTTCCTCACTTCAGGAATGGTTTGGGTGCTGCCAAGGAAGGGGAGCCCCAATATGTAGTGGTTCACTGTACAGGTTATGTCAAGTCCTGGCCCCCTGCAGGTAAAACTAGTACTTTTGAAAGGGTTGGCAAATAAAGCCATCTTTTTATATTTGCTTCATAATATGGCCAGGGCATGTATATGATACTATATGTAATGGGTTATCCTTTGTGGCCCATGTTAACACAGTTTTTGCATGTTTGTGTTTTTAGGAGTGTCACTAACAGATGATGAGGCAGACAACACTCAGGGGAGTCGCTATTGTCTAGTTGCCATCGGGAGATTACAGGTACAGTGGATGCCTTGTGTGTAGAAATATGCACCTGTGTCTTTTGCTTTTGTAGTTACAATGACAAAATAATTTAAATTAATCATGATAGCTCATTATTGAGTAGTATATGTTTGATACCAGGAAATAAAAAGTTGTGTCATTGTGGAAATGTAACCTTTGGTGTGGATCTCATCTGCAAATTTGTATCCATCTCCAACAAACTATCAATTTGAGAATAAAATCACCTTTGCTGGTGGTGCAATCGACAAAATGTGGTGTTATGTTTTTTATTTTTTATTTCTTTAGGTGACTTGTTGCCCAGGTGAAACAGACATCAACAGTATCAGTGTTCCAGTGGAGTTCATCTCACGCCATAACTGCCAGGGCATGTTCACATTTGTAGACCACCGCTGCATGGCCTCTATTAGCTACCAGCCCCATGTAAGAGCTCACAGCTGGTTTGTCAGATGACATCCTCCACCTTTGTGTCAGAAGTTGGAGTTAATGTCTTCTGGGCTAATGATGATGGTGTTGTCTACTGTGTGTTGCAGGATTTACTGGGGAAGAATATTCTCGAGTTTGCCCACCCTGAAGACCAGGGCTTACTGAGAGACAGCTTCCAACAGGTAGAACTGTCTGAATATGTGCAGCTTTTAGATTTTTATTTCTGTTGATCTCTTGTGTTTGTGCTACCACACCAGTGTGTTCGCACCTAAAAGTACTCTACTAATTTAGCATTGCACTCCTGTAGCATGATCCTACTCAGAATGGGCTGTTGGTAAAATTCAGGCTGTCTCTCTCACTAAAGAGAGTCTTGTATCTCCCTACAGCTCGGCCTCTTGTGTGCATGTAAACCTGCTGCTCATTTATTATGAAAACACCAGATTGTGACTGTCTGGCACGCCTGACTTGTGTCCACAGGTGGTGAAGCTGAAGGGCCAGGTCCTGTCAGTGATGTTTCGGTTTCGTGCCAAATCAAGAGAATGGATCTGGATGAGAACCAGCTCCTTCACCTTCCAGAACCCGTTTTCAGAGGAGATTGAGTACATCATCTGTACCAACGTCAATGTCAAGTGAGTCACACACTGATTTTACCAATACCTGTGATTATGTAACACGATTACACAATCAAGTACAGTACATAATGAAACCATTGACGTATTGAAATGTGACTATTGCGAAAGATCCCTCTGTTTGAATGCTTACTTATCACCCTTAGTCCCCAGTTCCTCTTCCACTCTTACCACAACCCCGTGTAATAAATCACACATTGATCACTCTCTCCCTACTTCCCATCTTTCCTCTGCACCCGTCTCTGATTGTGGGGGGAATAGAAACTCGACTCAGGACCCCCTCACTCCCATCTCCTCCCCGGGGGGTTCGCTGCCCCCCTCCCTGGGTCAGAGCAGCCCAAACTGCCCTCCTGTAGTGCTCAGCCCTGGGCAGGTGTCCACCAGGTGAGACCAGGCCTGGCCTAACTATCCTCCCCTGCATGGGAGAAAGGGCTGCTTCTTCATGGGAGACTACTGCTGTTTCTAGCAAACTACAGTCCTTCTGTTTTTGTTTTAATTTCACACTCTGGGTGATTCTTCTCTCCATTATATTTGTCTCTGTTCCCCTTGCGTTGGAAAAATAGTGAAGTTGTCCTATAAGAAGCATGTCTAATAGCTGTTGTCTTTCTAGTTGTAGTGAATATGGTTCAAAGAGATACATTTTTAACACAGGTGGTGTAGCATGTTTGCGGTATGTATTTATATAATAGACCTTTCTCTGCTGAAGCGTGTCACTATCTTCCTCTTCTGTCTGCGGTTCTTTATGTTGCCATGGTGACCGGTGGCGGGTTGAGTGCTATTTTGACAGCAGGTGTTTGGCATTCTCACTCAACAGTGGAGGGCATAGAAATGGAAATGAGGCTATTTTAGGCTCTCTCACTCTCTCTTTCTCCGTTTCCCATTTCAGGCAGTTGCAGCAGCAGCAGCAGGCCGAGCTGGAGGGAGGTGGACCCAGAGACGGCCTGTATGAGGCAGGACCAATCACCCTCTCACAGGTTAGGCCACGCATGTTTGGGCACACATGAATCTATGTGTCCAGTTGTTCCTCCTGAAGGCTGAAAGGTCAGAGGGTGTTGTATATTGTGCAAATTGTAAAGACAAACATGCACTTTTCGGCCACATATTTAAAATGGACTTGATTATGATTTTAATTGATGATTAACAATTTTGTTATCAATTAATCTGCTATTTCTCAGTTGATGGTTTGGTTTATAAAATGTGAAAATGGCGAAGAAGTCCATAATAACTTCACTTGTTTGGACCCACAGATAATCAGTTTACTATTATGGAAAGTACACAAAATACTCACATTTTAAGGGACTTAAAACAGTGAATTCTTATCTTAAAGGAATGACTTAATTGATTATTAAAATAGTTGCAGATCAGATTTTCCGGTCATCATTTAATGTATTAGTATTTAGTATTGTTTCAGCTCTAGACTTTCTTAACAATCGCTTGTAGGGGCTCAGCTGATCACACGGTCAGGTTCACCTCCCCGTCAGCACACTGTTACATACAGTAGGTCAATATTGTCACCTGACACCACTTAAACACCACAAGAGTTTTGGGACAGGATCTTTGACTGATGCCTTTGGTGGTCCTCAGATGCCGGTGCAGCCAGTGACAGCGGCAGGGCCGGACCACAGCAAGAGCCTGGAGAAGCCGGAGCTCTACCCCTCCCTTTTCCAAGGCCCAGATCAGACCAAGGGCCTGCCCTCCACCCCCACTCCCTCCACACAGATATACCCTCCAACCAACTTCACAGCTGGTCATTCCAACGATGCATACAGGTAGAGAGCCTTCTGTGTGTAAATATATAGTGTGTGTGTGTTTAATCAATTTCTTGGAGCTCTTTACGACGTCCGTTTCCAATTATGTACAAACAACATGGCATGACGCAAGAACAAGGAGCATGCCGCCAAAACAGCCCTGACCCATGGAGGCATGGACTCCACTAGACCTCTGAAGGTGTGCTGTGGTATCTGGCAGCAGATCCTTTAAGTCCTATAAGTTGCGAGGTGGGGCCTCCATGGATCCGACTTGTTTGTCACACAGATGCTCAATTGGATTGAGATCTGGAGTCAACACCTTGAACTTGTCGTGTTCCTCAAACCAGACCTGAACCATATTTGAGGAGTGGCAGGGCACATTAATCTGCTGAAACAGGCCTCTGCCATTAAGGAATACCGTTTCCATGAAGGGTTGTACTTGGTCTGCAACAATGTTTGAGTAGTAATACTTACATGAATGGCAGGACCCAAGGTTTTCCAGCAGAACATTGCCCAAAGCGCCACAAAGAAAACGTGATTCATCAGATCATCACATCAGGCCTCCTCCTTCCTTTGCTCCGGGGTCCAGTTCTGATGCTCACGCATTGTAGGCGTTCTTTGGCGATGGACAGGGGTCAGCATGGGCACCCTGACCCATCTGCGGCTACGCAGCCCCGTACGCAACAAACTGAGATCTCACTCCCTTCACTTTTGTCCACAGGCCAGTCAATATGACTCCACAGATGGCACAGACAGGCCACTCAGCAGGGCAGATGCTGGCTCAGATGTCTCGTCAGAATGGAGCCCCGCACTCAGTCACCCCCTCCAGCACTGCCAGCCCCCTCCATGGAGGACCAGCAGGAGGAGGATGGCCTGGAGCTGCAGCTGTAGCTAGAGCACAGTTTAATAACCAGGTACGGCGGTAAACAAGATGAATTTCCTGGTTTGCCTTTGGTGGTATTTATTCAGTCTTCATTCACAGATGAAACAAACCAGAGATAGTTTATATAATATCTACACCAGTTATTGATCTCATATAACTTATTTAACAAATACCTAACCCCAAATATCCACTAGTCAGTAAATGGAGTTCCTCTTCCCGTTCTAACCAGCAGGTGGCTCCCCAGGCAGCGAAGACCATGTCTCCACCGTTTGCTCCCATGGGAGGATTTGGGGGTGGCTCCTCCAACTCCTTTGGCCAGATGCCTACAGGTGCTGCTCCCACCCCAACCAGTGGTGCCAACTACCCGCCCATTAATGCACGTGCCAGCCTCCACACCAATGGTTACGGTAGGTCCTGTGCATATATGTGTGAACCTGTGCCCCCGTGTTCTGGCGCATCCTCTCACCCCTCCACACATTATTCCAGATGGCTCTCAGTCCGGGGCACAGTTCCCCTCTCGAGCAGCGGAGGCAGTGTGGCCCCAGTGGCAAGGCCAGCAGCACTCGCAGAGTAATGCAGAGCAGCATTCTCATGCTCAGGGCAACCAGCAAGACATGTTTCCTGTGAGTGATCCCGTCGGGGGGGGGGGGGGGGGGGGGGGGGGGGGGGGGGGGGGGGGGGGGGGGGGGGGG
>JAVQJD010073699.1:0-12165 GCA_036023655.1 Nannoperca australis | reverse complement strand
GTGGGCTATATTCCTATTGTTGTGTTGTCCCTGAATGAATGCCAGAGAAAAGCTGAATCCTTGACTTCACTGGGCTTAAACAGCACAAAAATGATAAGTGAGATAGAGCTGGAATAATTCCAAAGATCCATCCGGGTCAGGTTAGCAGCAGACCCAGAGGTCATGTCTCCTGTAATATTTTTGGGAATTGTGGAGGTTTATTGACCTATGGCAGGAGTTGATGTTCTATGATCACACCTTTTTATTTTTTTGTATTTTAGACCAAATATGTTCAAGTTTGACAGTTCTAAACCAGAACTTCACGATAAAAGGATTTAGTATTTCTCTCCACAGACGTGTGTGGCAGTGTAGAGAGGGGTTTGAAACCACATTTAACCATAATGTTGAAAAGTAGCATTTACATAAAACATAAGTAAAATCATACAATGTAC
Organism: Nannoperca australis; assembly: GCA_036023655.1. Lineage (NCBI taxonomy): Eukaryota > Metazoa > Chordata > Actinopteri > Centrarchiformes > Percichthyidae > Nannoperca > Nannoperca australis. Next base: position 11,734 of record JAVQJD010073699.1, on the reverse strand, counting down.
TTTACATATAAACAATATATTGTGAAGTTTCATGCTGCTTTTGTTTGTTTTTATTCAGAGAAAACGTATTTTAGGTGATTAGTCAGAAGTGTTTCCCGTGGGTTGAGTTGCAATGGGGGAGAATTTGAATATGTGACCTTAGTAAATTTAACATCCTGGCTATGCCCTTAAGCAGCAGAGACTTCATTCCAACAGATTGTGTTCCTCAATATAATACCAGATTTTTTTTACCTAATTTTGAAGCCTTGGTTTTTCGAGGTACCCTGTGTCAGAGTCTAGTTTTTAGACTTTTAATGTTTTATTTTATATTATGCTTACATGCTGCAGATTTCAAACAAACTTGTGTTTAATCTAAAGCAACAACTAATGACTATTTTCATTTCATAACACCAGCCCAAGATAAGCATTACATTCACTATTTGAGAACCTGGAAAGATTGTGTGTCAGGCATTTTTGCCTAAAAAATGTTGAGTTATTTTTCCTAATATTTACAAAACGGTGACAGGAGAATGCTTGTGGGGGGAGGAGGTTCTCAAGAGGGGCCCTGGCCCCTTTGCAGTTGCCCTTTTTGCCTGGTTGTTAATCCAGTTTTGTGTACCCAGTCTAATAATAAAATAATAATAGTAGTATAAAAATGTTTTTTTTTAAATAATGTTATTTGTTCAGGAAAATCCTAGATTTCCCAAGTGTTTGTATGGGAACGTTCTGAGTGTATTCAAGTATTTTAATTAGAAGTCCTTTTAAACCCTGGTGTCTCCTATTAATATAAAATTATATTATTTTTAGTGGTAGGTTATAGATTAAGATTATATAATATAGTCTGCAGTGAAGCGTTTGTGATATGTGTTCTTTAAATGCTTCTGTAACACTGAGAAAACAGCAGTGAAGCCCTGATAATCAGGTAGCTGTGATCACTGCACATCTGGGCTAAGAAGTCCGCAGTGACTGCACTGAGACTTAATCATATGGACGATATTCGATAGTCATATTTTCCACAGACGCAGTTTAATTTCCAGTAAATTGGAAGTTGAAGCGAAGGTTAAACCAGCGTCCACCAGTCCGTGTGCCTGCAGCATCCCGGATGATTCTGTCACCGCAGGCTGGATCCCATCAGCGAGCGGCCGCGTGGCTCCAGCACCGCCGCAGAGGCAGCGTCGTCTCCCTGCTCCTCACGGGGAGGAAACAACTGCAGCCTCAAGTGTAAGCATGAAACTACTTCCGATAATGTGCTCAATGATGAAGACCCTGGGAATTATAACGCATGCATTGTTTATGATCACATGTATAATACATGATTTCGAATTGGTACCGTTGCTGTATTAAAGACTTCCAGTGTAAAAATCTGAAGAGAGAGCACTGTGTTAAATCAACCACACTATTTTCTTTAGGTGATTCTCATGTGGCCTCATGGCAATAGTATTTTGTAATAATATAATAATATACAGTATAACAATATAATCAGTAAGAATTACTGACCACGCAAAGTGGTGGGCTATATTCTATGTATTATATTTGTTTTAGAAAGTGTTACCACGGAATTTAAAATGAACCTTTGTTTACTCCTGAAACTGTCTCTCTGCGTTGTGCTTCACTTCAAACATTTTACATTCATTACATTTCTATTTTCCAACCCTGGTGGGGGACTCGACAATAAGATGAACGACTTCTTAGACACGAAGGCTTAACATTTGAACAAGTAAAACCACTATTTCAACTTTGATTTTAGATATAGAGCAGGCTACATAATCCAACTATATGTGTCATAGCCTAAAAGCGATAAATACGTTGCCTATAAAACAGCACCAGCAACACCGGAACAACGCATGTTGCGAGTATGTTCTGGATCTTGCAGAGGTTACAGTCCTTTGCGTCTACAGACATAATGTCACCTGTGGCAAACATCATTGAAAAATCTGGCAGTTCTTAACCTCAAACATCCGCGCATTCTACATATAGAACGTTATTAAGGAAAGTTGTTAGAATTTGTAGCAAATGTTAAAACACTCGCTAACACGTGTAGGCCCATTGTTGCCAGTAGGTTGCGACAATAATAGTTTAACAAATTATGAAAATTGAAAGTAGGCCAATATTAGGTTAAGGTTCACTAAATATGTATTTTGTTTTATCTTTTAAATGTACCATATTTTGTAAAGGGTATTGGGTGAATGGGCTCAGGGACTTTTCAATGCAGTTTGGGCCAGAGGTGACATTTTTCACCAGCCAATCCTCGTTTCTCGTGAGGCACGTCATTTTAAAGAGTGGCCAATAGATACGTAAACAGGATATTCGTTCGTCCAATAGGAGCAGAGTTTCCTTCAGCGGGCGGGTCTTCGAGCCTACAGCATTGAGGAGGCTCTGGATGCGCTGCTATCCATAACATCAGATAGAATCGAAGATATGCGAATGCTAGTCTTTTCAGAGATTCTGCCCGGACACTTTCAAGCCCAACATGCGTCAAAACTGCCTCTTGTATCTGCGCTGAGGTAAGCGAACGAGTAGATTTGTAGTTAAATGTGAATTTAAAAAATACAGCCATTACATTTTGTCGAAAGATTCAAACAAGTGTCATTAGTTTTTCGTTAGCTCGCGACTCGATATGTCGTTATATAGACAGACACAAGTGATGCCTCGTCCAAACGAGAGTACAAATCAATGTGTAGGCTCTCAGATGAATTTTTCGTCCTATAGGGCCTAATATTTCCAGCGGTTCTACAACTCCCTTTAACATCAGGTACAATGGATCCAAGTGTGCGGTGAGCTCTCTAATTGTTTTACCAAAGCGCCACTATAAGCCTCAGAAATCCAGGAATTAGCCGCGTCCTGCTCGTCTTCAACCACCGGAACCCCTGGAAATATGGAAATGTTCTCACGCGCCGGCAGCTGTGGACTTTAGGGTCAGTGGGAGAAATGTACTTTGATGTTTGGAGACTACTTTACAGCGCCATGAGACGCGTGGACACTGCCTGAGAGTGGAACTGTAATCGGCGAAGCAGCGAAGACAACATGAAGGAGAAATCGAAGAATGCCGCCCGGACTCGGCGGGAAAAGGAAAATAGTGAATTTTATGAACTGGCCAAACTGTTGCCGCTGCCGTCCGCCATCACCTCCCAGCTGGATAAAGCCTCCATCATCCGACTGACAACCAGCTACCTGAAGATGAGAATAGTGTTTCCTGAAGGTAAGAGAGCTGCGTCCAATAGTACCGAGGGTGAATTACAGCTAAATAAATATATGTACCAACAATTAGAATAATATAATCTACAAAATAATAATTATGACACTAGTACATCATTATATTGTAGGCCTGGCCTATATATTAAAATACATAAAATAATATATAAGCAAATCAACTCTAAGTATTCATCTTCTTTTATACTAGAATTATGCTAGTTGAAATTACTAGCCGTTTCGTGTAGTGGGAGGCTAGTGCTTATATAGATATATTTTTTGTGTGTGTCCTGGCGTGTGCATTATTTCTTGTGTTTTATAGATATGAAATAATACAGTTTTCTTTCTACAATTTCTGTTGCCCTTTTGATGAGTACAAGTAATTTTCTAGGTAGTAATTTGCGAACTTTCTTTTCGTAATTTCACAGGAACAGAAAATCAATTACTCCCCGTTAAAAATATAAAACATTTCGATCTGTTATAAATCCTTGTACACATTCTCGTATAAAGAAATGATCTTATTTTATTTCAGTCGTCTACTTTATCTTCTTTTATTGTTAGACTGTTACTCAATAAAATCTCTAGGCTATACGCTGTTCAAATGGAGGAAATAAATAGATTTTTTAGGCTATTTATTGACGTTCCAGTAGAATAAATGCCTTGGGTGTATCACATCTGTCGTAAACGTGTAGGCCTACACTTCATATATCAGTTTCAGTGAATATATCTTGCCGTGGTGACTTTAGAATAGAATAAATTGTTCAGATATGATCTGTGAAAATGACATTTGGGCGGAATTAATATTCTCCTCCTTGAGTGAATGAGTGTCTCCTGTGTCCCGGTGTACCCAGCCTGCAGTGATGTGGTTTCTCTCCGGGGGCCCCTGGCGGCCCCTGCCAGCAGATTAGCTGTGATGAGGCTCCATCCTGCGTGACTGCTGCAGAGCGGTGGATATTAGTATGGTGTGCACGTCTGACATATGGAGCTCCTTGTAACAGTAAAGCAGGCAGTGTAGGAACAGTGGAGTGACAAAGAAGCTGGAGGGGAAACAACAAAGGAAACATGGATCTGTGTCTTTAAAAAATCTGTCTGTAACCTTGTTGTCATTTACAGCTAAATGAAATCCATTAGAGTACAGTAGCCTATCAAAGATATGGGGTTAATAATGCACGTTAGGCTATAGTGTGTACTGAACAATGATAAAAACCCATCATTATCAGATCTGCGGTAAATCGCTCTTTATTGATCATTTATATTATAATTGACGACCAACAATCACTGTCAAAACAGAGCTAACAAACCAGAGCAAAGCAGCATCATAAAAGTCACCCACTCACGTTAGTGCCCACTGTGTGCTCATCAAGCTGAGGTTCTTATTACTGAAACAAGAAACTGCTAAATAAGCTTGAAATGCTTAGTGTAGAATCAGGAGGACTCGGCATGAGGACTTTTAATGTTGAGACTCTTTTGCTTCTTCTTCCCTCCAAAATCCATAATGTTCCACAGCAATATCAGTGCTTGGTAAGGGACATATGTACAGCACATGTATGCATGCAATACACTTCTAAATTCTTCTTTCAGAGACCGTCTGGCACAGGCGCCAACATTGTGCATTTCGCAGCAGGACTGGGAGATGTGTGGCTGTCACTGTGCTGTTTCACATGTGTGGCGACATGCAAGGAAAGTTCTCTAAATAATTTAAGGAACACTCATGCTCACACGCTGCAGGGATTTACTCCGCTGTCCTTTACAGGCTGCGTTGTGTTTTCCCTATTAAATCACCGGACCTCTTCACTCAGGCTGCTCACGCCTTTTTACTCAGAGGACCCCCACGTACACTCTGCCGTGAGCCACATGTGTGAAGAAGCCCATCTGAGAGGGCTTTGCATAAGTGGGGAGAAGGAAAGCTAAGAGTGCTCTTCATTTTTTGGGGACGTATGAAAGGATTTTGTCTTGTTTTCTGTGGCTTGAGGTGTGGGTTGTTTTTATTTATGGCACTCAGAGTGGCCAGGATGACCTTTGACCCCAGCCATGTTGTCCAACCTGGGTTAAATTACATGACACCCCACACCACAAATATGTTGCTGAATCTCTCCACCTAAGCCCTGGAAGAGCTATAAACAGAGAGGGAAGCTAAAATCACTTTTATTAGATTTTCTGTAAATGTGCTAAATGAAATGTGTCTGTTTACTGTGACTAATATATCCTACATTTTATTAAAGCTTAACACCAAAGTATAATGAGGATCAAGATAACAATATATGTAATATTGGACAATAAAACTCAGGGCCCACTTACTAGCTTTTTCCTGAGCTTTCAGCTGCATTTCAGGGTATTCCTCTGCAGACTGGCTTTTTGTCTTGTTGGCTTCAAATTGGAGCGGTATATGACAAATGAATGCAAGTGACATGGCTCCAGTGAGCTACTGTAGCCTACAGTTAATTATTCCACATGGAAGTATTTTGCTCATTTCTGATTGGCTGACTTACGTTGTCAACGCTTTAAAGCCATCAACGTTAAAAGATTCTTTTCGATAATTATTATGTCGAAACTCTGCCAACACGTTTATTATTTTTATTATTAGATATGTGTCATGTAATTGTTGAATTGACCTGAGCAGATTTCATTTACTGTGATACTAGAATTATTTATTTTTCATTTAGTTATTTAAACGCGTCTTCTTGTGCTTTGGATGATCTCGTGTTAACATTCGATATGAATTGGATATTTCTTTCAAATGTGTATTATATTAACGGGGGTTAATCGGGGGTCTAAGATAAAGCCGAGGGCTCACAAAATGATTAAAGAGTGAGGACAAAATAAGGAACACTGCGACACTGGATGCTTTCACCACTTCAGGCCTCTAAATTGTTCAAATGAAACAAACACCGTTTGGTTCACCGCGTACAGCTCACGTCCACGACACGGACAGACACACTAATAATAATGTCATGTCACACCGGAGTAAGGCTTGACGTCTCGTCTAAAGCGTGATGGAATAAAGATGAAATAATAAAGCAGTAACTTGATGAAACAAAGTGTGTCCTCTCTGTTAGCAGGTGAGCTGTGTCCGCAGCAGGCCTGCAGAGCCGGGCACTGTAGTAAATGATCTCCACATGCTGCTGCTTGGAACACGGTTCTTTATGGAACTGCGTCGCGTTTGGAGCCGCCTGTAGGATACCACACTTGATGGGATTTTCTTTCATTTTAGGAGGTTTTTCTAGTCGCCAGACAAGAACCTTGAAAGTGATCGTGACATTTATTACGTTCTATTATTTTCTGTTTTATTACTGGTCTTCAGAAGGAGTTGTCTCTAAATAATGGACCTTTCCTTGGCCCAACAACATTCATACACTTCTACATTATTAATAATATGAATATTAACAGAGGCCTCTGCTCCTTTTTCTGAGCGGAGTTTGCTGCGTTTACTAACAGAAAAGCGGACGTTTAGCTGTTTTGTGGTTCTCACTTCAAACCGAACGGCTCGTGATAAAACGGGTGTTCTCACAGCGGTGATTTACAGGCACGGCATTTGTATTTCTTTGTCTTTGATATGAAGTGGAAGTGAGTTAGGGGTAACTTGTGGGTATTTTGGGGGTAATTTGATTGTGTCTTTTTATGCAAACTTGAAGTCCATATTATCCCCACATGCAGCGGGGAGGCGGCGGGGCGCTGTGATCCCTGCATGCCGCCTGTTTATTCTGCAGAGCGGGATTTGCATTTCAATGCAGCGCTGCTGCACACACTGTTGTTTGCGCTGAGCCTCACACAAACTGAGATCTTATTTATTGTTGTGGAGGCTTTAGTCAAATGTTTTCACGCTACGAAATTTTGCAATGATCCGGATTCGAGTCCGAGTCTAATTTTACATTGGGTGTAGTCTATTTAAAGAGCTGCATACAGTCATCGTAACATATCATGATGCAGTGAAATGTTTGTCCAGTCTTAAAACTCAAAGCCTATTCAGCAATTGTGTGCATGGGATAAAGGAATAAAACGAAGTGGACATTATTAGTCTGTAAAACAGCTTATGGGCCCAATTACCATTATTTGTTCTTACATTTAATATAATAACAGCCTCTTCAGAAAACGATTATGAACCCATTATTCTGTTATAGAGTATTTAGGCTTAACTGCTTTACAAGCTTTTTGAACCTCCTGCTTTCCTTGTAAAATATGAAATAGTGTTTCTTGTAATTACATCTATTTCCTGTGTGCGTGTGATTTGTTTACCAGGCCTCGGGGAGTCCTGGGGTCATGTGAGCCGCAGCAGTTCTCTGGATGGAGTCACCCAGGAACTAGGCTCCCATCTCTTACAGGTACTCACTTCTGTGGTTATGAGTATTCACACTTTTAAAGCAACTGAAAAAAAGTGTGGGCTTTGGGGTTTGCAAGTGACTGAGATGGGCCCACAAGGGCTCTTAAAAGGCCTTTAAAGTGTTAATTTAAATGAAGAATTTGAATAATTCTACAGCTTAGCTTTTTGGAAAATGATTATTATTACTATTATTATTATTATTCAGCCATGGATAGACTGTGTCGGGGTGTGGTTTAGTGGCTACTGCCGTCTGCCTCCTGCTGCCTTCATTTATGTGCTTTAAGAGTGAAATGAGCTGAACACATTCCAGGTCACGCACAGAGCTTCAGTCTGTCCAGCAGCCCCTCTCACATCAGCAGCAACACAATGGAGCAGGGCTACAGGGCCCCGGCTGGCGGGAGAGAACCTAGGTTGGCTAGTACTGGTCAGACAGATGCTGCAGGAGTGTCAGTGTAGAAAAAGAGGAGTGCAGGGCCACAAGGTTTCAAACGGGTCTACAGAATAGTCAAATAGGGCAAACAGGCTGGCCTAAAATGTAGGCCTGCTGCTGGTTTGACAAACAGGGTTGTTGAATGCTGGCCAAAGACAGTGAGTGGCTACAAGCTAACAGCTATGGAAATTAAATGCTTGTTAGATAAGCGCTTCAATTCTATGGAGGTTGAGATTATTATTATTGTTAATGTTCCTTATTATCATTATTCATTTGATTGTTATCAGGTAATATTACATATACTAGTCCACTCAGTTGCTAGTTTTTAGGTAGACTATATCTTGCTGAGCTATACACAGGCTAATACAACAACCAGTAATCCATTCTAAAATGTTCCCTTTTTAATTGATAAGAATGGGGTGGACAAAACACATTTCAATATAATTACTTATATTTCTGCAGCAGCACAGACTACAGCCTCCAAACTGACCGTAAAGTAGAATTAACACCTTTTTAAAAGCATTTCAACAAGAAGTGAACAGGGAGGATTTATTGAAGGGCTATTGTATTTGACTGCATTCATTTGAGCTGTAACTGAGTGTTTAATTTAACTGTTCTTATAAAGCATATGCTGCATGTCATTGTTATCATTATTTATCATGATGATCATTGTTATCATCATGATCGTCATTATTTTGTCATTATGTTGTTATAATCAGTATGTCCGCTGTCATAGCAACTCTGTAGAGTTATCTACAGTTTAATGATATACAATCATAATAAGATACTGTATACACGTTGTCTAATTCATTTTATTAAAAGGCACATATTTGTTAACTTTTGTTAACATTCTCTAATATTATGGCACTCTTTTAATATTTCTTTCAGACATTAGACGGCTTCATTTTTGTGGTTGCTCCAGATGGGAAAATAATGTACATATCAGAAACAGCATCAGTCCACTTGGGCCTGTCGCAGGTTGGTTTGACAAACTTAATACGACTTCCTCTGGTATGCTGGGCCTGATGTGTTACAGTTCTGAGATGAATGTTCATTTCAACAGGTAGAGCTGACGGGAAACAGCATTTATGAATACATCCATCCAGCAGACCATGATGAAATGACAGCTGTCCTCACAGCACACCAGCCTTACCATTCACACTTTGTTCACGGTAATCAACCCAGGCATGTTGTACTGTAGATGGCATGGACTCATCATTAAGCATAAATAATAATAATTGTTTTTGCATGTTTTGTTTTTAATCTCTGCAGAATATGAGATGGAACGCTCCTTCTTTCTGAGAATGAAGTGTGTCCTCGCTAAAAGAAACGCAGGTCTTACCTGCGGAGGCTATAAGGTAGTAGGGCTGTGCTGCTAAACTGTCTTTATTTTATGTTTTTACCTTGTTGCTGACAAATTGGAAAATGTCAAATCAATCAATAAAAAAATCCAACAAAAACTTATGAAAGTCAAACTCAGAAACCATATAGTAAATGTGTTTTAATGTATTTTTTATCATGTGCAATAAATGCTTAGATGTATTGTAGGTCAACAAAAAAACAGTTCCCAAATGTGATTTGAGGTCATTTCTCCAAATAGATTTCTGGTGATTGTTCACACTGTATTTAAGGGTTACAAGACTAAAAGTCCGAAGCTCTGTTAGTGGCTGCTGCAGGCTGTACAATATGTGGATGGAATGAACAACATGATCGTTTTGATATTCTAAGTAAGGGTGGTGGAAAAGGAAAGGCTGTGGGATCATCAAAATCCAAAGGGTTCGTCCTCATTAGGCATTAATCTGCTCAGCAAATGTTATGCCAATCTGTTTATTTGATCACATGCTATCTTGTTTTCAAATGCTGTCCTAAAGATGGTGCTAGAAAAAGGTTTGTGGAGTGTCCAAAATGGAGAGGGATCATCCTCTATGGAGCATAAATGTGACAAGCACATTTCATATCAACAATCTTGTTGAATGTGGTCATTTCTTTTATAAAAGTGGAAATTGTGACCTAATGTTGCAACAAGATGAAAGGTCGGGGGGTTATCCTCTGGATACCATGAATATCAATAGCATATGTTACATACATCTGGCCAATACGTTGCTCTGGATAAAAGTGTTAAATAGACAATGTTGACAAAGACTATGAACACGTTTCTTGACCTTGGAAACAGCAGTTGCTAAACAATCTCAACTCCAGGTCCACTTACTTGCAAGATCTGGAGCCTTTGGCTGTATCACATGATCTTCAGCAGCAGATGGACTTTGCTCAGTTGTCATGGAACTGCAAATGTTGAAACTTTCCATTATAGTAGCACTTTTAGGAATTGTCATCCATATTGGTTTAAAAGTTGAGCAGTAACAAGAAAGTGGTCCTTAAGTAGCAGATATATTGTCTGAAGCCCTGTTCCATTTCCCAAATTTTCTATTTTCAAAAAGAAAAAGAATACTTTTTTTTTACTACTTTTTTTTTGTTCTCTATTCTTCTTTTTGTCTATATGGACATGACAATGTTTCAACCACAAATGGTCTCTCCGGGGGCCAGTTTTCATCTTGATGCCTGAGGAGTGGGCACTGGGACACAAGTTAACATCACACAAAAGCACAAAACAAGATGCATATGTTATAATCGGGGTACACACACCTGTTCAAAAAAGTTAGTTTGAAGACTTACTAATGCCCTGGTAGAGTACAGGTGAAATGCTGAAATGCGAGTGACAAGATAAGATAACCCTCCTCTGTCCAAGGTTTGCAACTAGAACATATTAGCCTGTAGTGAGCAAGACGTTACAACTAAATAGAACTAAAGGGTTACTGGAACATACTTACTTTTTGTATCCATCTGGCCCAGGTGATCCACTGTAGTGGCTACCTGAAGATCCGTCAGTACAGCCTGGACATGTCTCCGTTTGACGGCTGCTATCAGAATGTGGGGCTGGTGGCTGTCGGTCACTCGTTGCCACCCAGCGCTGTCACTGAGATCAAACTGCACAGCAACATGTTCATGTTCAGAGCCAGCCTGGACATGAAGCTCATCTTCCTCGACTCACGGTACGCAGTGTCCTGTGTTCGCCTGCACGCAATGGATCAGTGTTTGTATGTGTGCAGTGTGTAATCGTGTGGGTGAGAGTTCTTCCACATATTTGCTTGTTACATATTTTGTATATTTAAATGTGGGAAGGGTTTAATGAACCCTGAGAATGTGTGTGTGTGTGTCTCAGGGTTGCAGAGCTGACTGGCTACGAGCCTCAGGATCTAATAGAGAAGACTCTCTATCATCATGTTCACAGCTGTGACTCCTTCCACCTGCGCTGTGCTCATCACTTGTGTGAGTTAGGTTTGTTTTACCTTCTTACATATTCTCTCTCTCTACACAGTTCTAATCCAGTTTCAAGGTATCAAGGTTCATTTATTGTGATTTTACAACACAGAGTTGCACAATGAAATGTAAGTTGAAACCACATGTAACGTACAGTATATATTTACATTTAAATAGAAAAAAGAATATAACAAGCAATATAAACTCCAGTATATCCAATGTTAGTGTAAAATACCTACACACTTGTTTTGAGTGTCTGGCACACTAGTCTAACTGTCTATTGTCTCTCAGTTAGACTGATTTATATATTTATTATTTATCATTTACTATGTTGTATTTGATGCTATATTCTATGTTATATTGCTTTAATATACTACTTTACACCATATACTGTGTCTTCTATTCCATACTTTATTATACTGTATTATGTTCATATGTTATACCATATTATATTGCTATTATATTTTTTAATTAATAAAGACAAACACAATAAGTATTTT
>JAVQJD010073690.1:0-19072 GCA_036023655.1 Nannoperca australis | reverse complement strand
TCAAAGAGGAGGTGTGTGTGTGTGTGTGTGTGTGTGTGTGTGTGTGTGTGTGTGTGTGTGTGTGTGTGAGACACACTGACCTTCAACAGGGTCAGTGTAGCAACAGAGTAGCAAAGTGGGTGGACAAGTGAGCTCTGGAAGTATTTATCCCCAGTTTTAAAAATGTCCTTTCAAACAGTCGATTTACCCAAATGACAAACCTGAGGGGACACGAGGATCCAAGGAAGAAACATCATTCTGTTTATTTTCTCTGAATTCTTTCTACTTTCACCTCTTTACGACTCAAAAAAAAAATCTATTTTTGGTTGAATTGCTCTGAATTTATTTCCACGTTCATTTTTTGTGTGCCCAGTTTTTGCATTTTGAACACGCTTGTCAAAAAATCACAACAAAATAGAGCTTAAACAGGGCTCTGTGATTGGACGTTTCTGCTTGGGACTCTCTTTAAAGTTTTATTTACACAGTTTTGTACCTTTTTGACTCGAGGGTTCGAGCGGCAGAGTTTCATGTTAAAAGCTGCCAGTAACTCAACGTTATCTATGCAACAAATGATTTTTACCAAAATAACTCCTCACACTTTGCTACTCTTTAGCGTCTTATAAAACACCGGGGATTGTGGGAGTTGAAGTCCTCTGTGGATGTCAGACTACACCCAGCACCACAAATATCTATCAGACTGATATCTGTATGCAAATCAAACACGAGCCAAAGTGACTTTCTGAGCTCGTGTCGGGTCTGTTGTGATGACGTGAGATCATTTTATCACAAATGTGTTTTTAAACTTTTATAAAAGCATTTCAGGGTTTTGTTTTGCGCTCACAGGAAGCTGTACTTAACTGTGTTGTACATTTGTTTGGATCAGTTATTCTTCTGGATGAGCCCTCCTCATTGTTCTGACTGACTGCTCCCGACTGGGATGATCCCGTGTTCAGTCCGCTGACTGATTTGACTGACTGTATGAATGATTTAATAAGTGTGTGTGTGTGCGTGCGTGCGTAAAGAGAGATAGCCGGGTAAATCAAGACTGACAGGACAGACGTGTCCTGACATGAAACTATAAACACCTTCAGCTCTGAACCTGCTGGTTTCTGAGTGGGTGTGAGTGAAAAGTATCGATCTGTGTTTCACCTGCAATAAATAATATTTAACGTCACACTCTGAGTTTCCTCCGTCTGTTGACTGTTGGTCTTTATCCCCGGGACACAAAAGGTGGGGTAGCAACTTAAAAACAAGGACATGTGATGTATAATTCAATAACTTTTCGATGACTTTCCACACTATTATGTCAACGCTCTCCCGTGTCCTCAGCTTTTTATTCCCTCCCGGCTTGTTCGTGTCCGTGTTTCTTAAAAGTCTGCTTTGCTCTACAGTTTGACAAAACAATATGTAATGCAATAAATCTGTGAAAACAAGCTTTATTCCTGGAGAGTGGCCGGTTTGTAGAACTCCTCGACTTCTCGTCTGGAATACAGCTTTTCCAAATCCCAGGGTATTTGCCAACTCCAAAACCACAGTGAACCCTGCAGAGAAATGTGCAGCACAGGGAAAAGAGCATGACTTCACAGAGTGCTTAAATGAAATGATTTACATGATAAAGTTTTGGGCTAATAGTGAAACGGAGCCTCGGGCTAATGAAACGTCTCCTATTTTTAGGTGACAGAATCCACTGGCCTACATAAGGCAACCATTTTTAGGATGTTGGGACACAAAGATTCAGTGGTGAAAGAACCATTCAGATCTTTTACTCAAGTAAAAATAGCAACACTATAATGTCAAAATACTCTGTTACAATTAAATGCTACACAACTAAAATATTACACAACATAACAGTATGTAAGTTATCAATGGATCAAAGTATAAGATAAGATACTCATTCAGTATAATGGCCCTGTGAGTATTATGTATGAAATATTCTAGTATTTTGTTTAGATTTGTAGGCCTGCTTAAGTACAGCAGTTGAGTAAATGTACCTAGTTACTTTCCTTAGTTATTTCACTCTGAGATGTAGTGGTGTAGAAGTAGAAAATAGCACAACATTGATTGAATATTCTTTCAAACTGATCACATTAATCGGAGGAGGGACACTTGTTTCTTACATCTTCCTGTGAGATGCTGTTTTTGGTCATAACCCAGTTTCTATAAATAAAAATCCCCACGTGGACTTTAAAAATACACCCAAGTTTTCTCGTGCATGGGAGACTTTTTAACTTTCTCCCTCATTTAGAGTCCTCGTTGTTATGGATGAGGAGTTCTCACTTTTCCCATGAGCTTCCATTCAGAGGTCACGACTCTGTGTTTGTGTGTGTGTGTGTGTTGTATATGTGCATTTGTGGGAGTGTGTATGCAAGGTGGGGGTGTAAACTGAATAAAGCTCATTGAGGTTGTCTGTTGTTGGTGACCTCACTGACTGCTATAAATAACCCCCCCGGCCGCCCACCTCCTATACTTACACACACACACACACACACACACACACAGTGCAGCTATGACCCTGTTTAGCAGCGGTATAAACACGTTCTTCTTCTCTGAGGTCAAACTGAGTTTAACCTTCTCTCCTGGAGCACCAACTGGTCATAATGCAATAAAAGTCCATCTGATGAAGTTAATCCTGAATCAATTTACAGATCATTTGTTCACAGAAAATAAATCAGACATGATTTTGATAATCAACCAAAAATCTATTAAGTTGTTTATTAATGAAAAGTTCAAATACTTGCTGGTTCAAGCTTATTAAATGTGAGGATTTGCTTCTTTTCTCTGTTTGATATCATTGTAAATGTGATATTTAGAAGCAATTTGAAGACATGAAGTTAGGTGTTTGCCACCATTTTATGGACTAAATGATTAACAAGTTGATTGAAGGAGAGATTCATACTAATAAAAGTAGTAAGAATGACTTCACAGTCCTATTTTCATCCATCTTTGTATCTTTGAATGTTGGCAAACACAGAAACATACATTTCTGCATGTTTTGCACTGAATCCACACTTATGCATGAGATAAAGGAAAAGACCACTCATGCATCCTCTTGTACTGTTGTGTGGCGTCACTTGCCCTCTGTCTACATGTACTGCTTTCCCTATCTACCCCAGAATACTGTGTGCACAGCAGGTAGAGAGCAGGTTTCAACTTGTTGCAGCAGGTTGCAGCTTCACCTGCTGAGGAACCTGAGGAGAAAGGAGTTGGATGAGAAGAAAAACGAACCCGCCAAACAACAAAGCAGGTACATGCGTTGAATTTGCTTGTGGGTTGTAGGTGGAGAAAGGGAAGATATGAAAATAAAAAACACCTTTGTGCACCAAAAGTAGCTTTTTCTAAAACTGTCTGTAACCCAAGAGAGCTACATGTTACATAGTGGTTCCTGACCTGCAGGATCAAGACCGCTCAAGATAAATCTGAGATGGTTACAGAGATAGGAAGAAGAAACGTGTATTTTCTACACAAATGATTTTACTTTTTGTGTGTGACTCTAAAAACTACTCAAATAAGAAACATCTAAGAAAAGGGTGATCGCAGTAGATATTAGTTTCATTTTTTTTAAAGTTTGGGAACCAGTTCTCTAAGGCAAAAAGCCAAAGAGTGAGTGTGTGTGCAAGTAGTAAAAGTAAAGTATTACTGATGTTAAGGTGGACGGGCAGTATTAACGTAGTATGTAGCATTAAACCTAAAGCCTGGACTTGACCGAGCTCTGTAAAGCACACAGTTTGCCCTCAGGCTGCAACACACTGACATCAAACATACTGTATATTGTTACAAGCTCGTATTACCCTTCTTCTTCCCAACGACCATGAGCATGGGTCACAAACTCTGGCTCTCACAAAGCCTCCTGGGTGAACTCCATGACACCTTTTATTAACAACACCCACAATATTTTGACATTATATTTAAAGGTTTTGCAGAATCATCCACGGTCGATGTCGTCTGGTGAAAGAGTCGTGTATTTTGATGAATTCACTTTCAAAACAACCAGAAGCTTTTGTAGCAGTTTGTTAAAACACAAAATAATTTAGGAATGTGTGCCGTTTAGCACAAAATCAGCTGAAATAATATTAATACTGATATTGTGCAGAGGGCAGTCAGTTCAGACCCTCTTGGTAATCAAGATTTAAATGTGTGATATTTCTTTTATTTCAGAATATGTGTTATGATGCAAGTAGACCCTGAACAGAAACAATAAGAGCTTTAAAATGTGATTCTATTTCTGTTTCTAGTTCCTCGTCATCTGTGACACCAGCAGTTTAATGAATGCTTGACAGATGATTCAGCTGATTTAAAATGTCCAGAGACGCTTTGACTCGTGGGATTTATTTCCTCTGTGGTGGTAAAACGCGTCACATGAGCCCATCGGAGATTCCTGTAAGTTGAGCAGGCACTTAGGGCTAAAAGACACAGTTTAAACAGACTTGAACTTGCTAGCGTAGCAACAATACGGCTAAAAAACAACCCATGATGCAACACCCTCTGTAGGAGACACTCTTTCTATTTTAAAACAATACCTGATGTTGTGAATATTAATGTTAATTGTCCTCAAATATAATTCAGCCCAAACACTTGACTTGTGTATAGATGTTGTATGTTGTTGGTCCCTGTTGCTTTTTATAGAATAGTTGTTTATTTATGTTTACCTATCTTTCCTCAGCTTTGCTGTCCATGTCTATTTATAACCTAAACCTTAAACCTTAAATCAGTCTAAGACGGTTAATCAAGAGATAGAGAAGTATTTTTATGTTAATATTAAACTCAACAGGGGCTCTGCTCTCTGAGTACACAGTGCTTCTCATGTCATGGTGCAGATTCAACAATGTGGAAATGAATATAAAATATTCTTTCCTGACTCAGCAATTTATTTGAATGTAAACTAAACCTGCTCTGAAATATGTCTCGTGTGTGGAAAAAAGATAAGAAGATAAGAAACCTTTATTAGTCCCTGAATGGGGAAAGTGCAGGGCATCCAGCAGCAAAGGTGACAGAGCAAACAGTAATATATATATATATATATATATATATATAATATATATATATATATATATATAATTATAATAAAAATATAGCATGCAAAAGTTGAAAAAATAGAGAATAAAATAAATAATAACAATATATATAGAAAAGTAATGAATTGTTTATTTAATGTTTTAGGTTTGTTCACTGAGCACTTCTAACACCTGTCTGTCCGGGGCTTCGGCGCGCGTGTGTGTTTGTGTGTGTGTGTGTGTGTGTGTTTACGGGCTGGGGACTTTAGGACCCCGCGGAAACGTTCTCTCCGGTGCGGCAGCCTCTGCGGCTCGCGAGAGAGAGCGGGCCGGTTGGTGAGAGAGAAGCAGGCGGGGGAGCGCGAGCCAGCAGCGGAGAGAGAAGACCCGGTAGAGCGCGAGGAGGGAGAGAGAGAGAGAGAGAGAGAGAGATAGGGGGGAGAGAGAGAGATCAAGAGTGAACGAGAGGAGAGAGAGAGCGGCGACCATCAGGGTCCGTGTGCCTGAGGGACGGACGACACGGTAAATATAAACGTTACATTTTGGCTCGTGAACGAACACCGGCACCCGTTACAGCCGTTAAGTTAGCTACAGACATATCCTAAAGTCATCGCTCGCGCGCGCCCCCGGAGCAAGAACCGTTGGTTCCGTTTTAGCAGATGATGTGCGCGTGAAGACGGAGCGGTTCGTACGTATGTGCGCGAGTGAACTTGGTGAGTCGAAGGAAAATCACGGCAACCGGACGACCGTTTCATAACGTGTGTGTGTTACACGGTGTGCAGGGTACCCCCCCGCCCCCCGACACCGGCAGGTAACGTTAAACCGGAGCGCACCGTCCTCTTCTCCCACCAGATGCAGACATATACACATCAGCGCGCGGAACCGTCGCCTCCGCGGAGAGCGAGCGGGCGGTCGTGCGCGCGCCTGTCGAGGTTACTGAGTGCATTCGGTCTGAAACGCGCCCCCGCGTGTGTTTTTTTACCTGACCCAGTAACGCTTACCGTCGCTACACACTCAGACACGTGCCTCTCACCGGCTGCCCGGCCAGCACGCAGCCCCGCCGGGATTACTCGCCGTTTATGAGAGGCCATCCGGTAAAGGCCGCGTGAGGTCGCTCCCAATATTAATTGTCATAAAGCTGGATTCCGTCAAGCTCGCGCGAACAACCACGATACTTCCGGCGTAGACTTTAAAAATAAAGGTCTTCTCGACCAACGTTACACAACGAGTTGTTTTGCTGTTCGCTCGTCAAAATACTTTAAGCAGTTCGATCTGAAGAAGTGATCAATACATATTTCACAAGTTTAAAGTGCTTAACTCGCATAAATACTTAATTTGATTAAATGTTTTAAATGTTTAAATTGCATTTTATCCTGAATATGTCGTTGGGCTGCAGCGATTGTTTTCAGTTTTTATTATTTTCTTGAATCATTAAATAATATTTTGGTCAATAAAATATCATAATATAGTGAAAAATAGGGAAAAGCATAGATTTTCTCAGGGTCCAAGGTGACACCTTCAAGTTGTGTTTTATCATCATATTCACAAATGAAAAGCCAGAGAGACAAATGAACCAATTCTTTCTTAAAATATGGCTTAAACAATTCATCGATTACCAAATTGTTGCTTATTCATTTCCCGTCAATCAACTGATCCATCCATTGACCACCTGTTTCAGCTGTAATATGTTGTGATTGCCAGTTGTTTGCATGTCTGGGTGTCAGAAGCACCAGTACTTGGACAAGCCTGTATAATTTAGGACACTGAAGTCATTTCCTCTGGATTTTATCCTGGGAATTAAATCATTTTCAATATACAGTCAAAACAACTAACACCTGCTGGGCAGTTTTTTCTGATCACTTTTAGACCAACAATAAATAAGCAAAGATAATGAACTTATTTTCCCATGATAATTGTATTCCTGGTGTCATAGTGAAGGTCTTGAAACAGACCAGGGGACATGAAACTTCCAGAAAATATACGTGAATAAATAAATCATGGCAAATCTATATAAAACGTTTTAGAGAATTGATTGTTGGTGTCTGGTCAAAGGTTTCTGAGGGTATGGGCGCAATGTGTTGGGGGATTGACCCCATGACCTCAGATGACCTTATTAAAATCTAAAATCATTACTTGCCTTTGAGAATGTGTCACTTTGTACCAACACGTGTACGTCATGTTACAATAAGAATACGATTTCTTTTTAGTTCCAAAATTAAGTCTCTCAAGCAAAAATACTCAGCTGTGTCAACCAAATAAGACTTTATTGATCACCAGAGGAAATGCATGTGTTACAGCAGCACAGAAGACAGGGTAAGAGATAAAGAGCTATTTCAAACAAATAAATAAGATTAAGAAAATTGCATATGTGCTTTTATTGTGTCGACAAATCACCTACTTCCCTGTTTTATCACTGCCTAACTCCGACTACCTTGACAAACCTCTGAAGCTTTTTCTCTGCGCAACCATTTCTCCTCCCACCACTACAGGCTTCTTCTTGGGCCTTTGACTATAGTCTAATTTCAACCACTGCTGCATGAAGACTGAAACAATTTAAATCAGTGTGTATGGACTTGCTATAGGAGTGTGGGGTGTGTGGTGTGAACTAAATACGCATAACTTGTTGGGGTTGCTTGGCCTGGAGCCTGGCGCTTGTGCAGGGAGCCCCTGGGGGTGTGGGGTGGATACTGTACACCCATTTCTGCAAAGTTTCCACCCCAGTCTTTCCGCTGGTAACCCTGGCCGGCTGCCTGTTGTGTTCACAGTGGGTGATGTAAGGCCACGGCGTGAGGAGTGACATACTGTACAATACATCTTGAGGAAAGCCAGACATATTGGCTGCACTCACACTGTGCTCAAATCCAAATCACTGCTGAGAACCAGTTTTTTTTATGCATAACCAAACATTGTATTTTAAGCTCCCTTTGTGTCCAGATTGTGATCAGTATCTGACACCAGTCTGAACAAACCGCACACCTGAACTGACTCGCAAAAATATAATCACAACGACTTCACACCCGACACGCTCAGCAGAGGTAAATATGTGAAAGCTACTTTGATTATTCCACTAATGCCTTAATGTGTGGTGTCATTTGGATGCTTATGTGCAGCTGAGCTATGACTTGGAAAAGAAGCCCAGTCAATTTTATTTATTCATATGAGCCAAAATCAAAACTCCAAAACACAAGGTGGGTGTCAGGTGTACAGTACAGTACAGTACACCTCAAACAAAGATCTGGTCAACAGTGAAACTCTGATCTGAATCAGTGCATGAGGTGTATTAAACCGAAACAGCAATTTGTTTGTGTTACTTTGATTTGTTGCAACACTAGAAAAAACACTGAACACTGAACACTGCTGAAACTGCAGAAAAGCAGAATATTTTGAGTATAAAGAAAGCTGGAATAGAAGCATAAATGTCCTTAAAGAGCAAGTTCCAACAGTTGTTTGTGTGGATTAAAGCATGTAGAAGTAAAAGTCAGAAGAAGAAATTACAAAGCATTGCTGGAAATGTAGAAAACTGAAAGACATTTGCCTGAATAATAGTTGAATAGCTGAACATCTGGTGAACAGTTTAAAGTTTGAGTGGAGTAGCTGGAAGTCAAAGTTCATAGTAGAACAGAACATTTTGAAAAAGCTTAATATTTTAAAAAGTAGTGAAAGTAGAAAATGGCTGAATAAAAGCTGAAATGTGCTTAAAAAGCTATTTCACAATAAGGGCACTGGTTGGTTTCATGGTCGCTGGGTAAAATGTAATGAAGCTGTCATGTGTAGTGTGCAGTGTGTTCTTCACCTAATGAGCACTTTGAGGTAACACGATACTTACACAATGCAAAGAGAGTGGGAGGAACTGTTGTCAACAGAGCACCACAGCTGAATGCTGCCCCAGGGCCTCCGAGGGGCTCAGGCCGGCCCTGTACGGCTGTAGTTGTTCTGCTTGATGCTTCGTTACCAGATAGTAACGCTCTCTAAATAAACTACAAACAAAAATGAGTTAGCGTTCAAACACAGGTGACCTTGTTTGCGTTTAAGGCGTCTGCGTAAGTTCGATAATACACTTTGTGATATCCTGATGTCGAAAGTAACAGACAGGAATTGTTTAGCCTCGATTTTGGTAGATCAGATAACCTCTCTGTGTATGTTTTTTTTAAATGTCAAAATCTATTCAGTGATCACAAAACTGTAATCTAAGTGGCAACCAATGCGCACGTTCAGCTGTGGCGGATATGCAGAGAAGACGTTTTAAGAGCAAGCAGCATTTTCTTCTGTGACTCGTCAGGAGCTGTGATCATATTTCCGTCTTGACGAGGTCTTGTTGGGGTTAGCTTGTGGTGAAGCGTCTTGGTTAATGCTAAGGTTGGTTTCAGGTGAAGGTAAAGGGAAAACATGCGGGTCACATAATCGGATGTAGCAAGAACAGAAACACGAGTGCAATCTGTGTTTCAGGTCGACAAGAGGAGGTGTGTATGTGGGGGTCCCTCCTTTCCCGGCTATCTTAAAATCTGCTTTCCTTCTTGGCAGTTTACATGCAAACTCAGACTGAGAGCAGAGCAAAGTGTATTCAGTTAGATCCGGAAGTGTTGTTGTTGTTCGACTGCACCTTCTAAGTAATGTCAGGCTTCCCTGTGTGCTCCTCGGCTTCTTCATTTGTCTGACAGACCTGTAACTGGGACTTGTTGAAGTCTATTTGCCAGTCATTGGTCAACACGCTTAAACAGTCTCCAGAGATAACGATCTGCTGAAACAGCTGGACAAAAAAACAACACCTGAGAAAGTAATTATCAACCTGAATGTTCCCCGAATCTGGGTTTTACACTCAGAACTTGTTCAGCTCTTAATAATCCGTCTCTGTTCCCTCCCTGATTGATTACGCCTTGAATTTCTTTTGTGCTCGCTCAATAGTTTTGTCACTTATCAACTTCCATATGGGAAATAAATGGTAATAAGGGTGATGAGACCAAAAAGAGCCAAGATGAGTACAAGGACTTATAAGGTCACACATGGCCGACTGAACACTGAACACTTCCCTCACAGCTGCCCTCCATTTTCCCGCACTGTCTCCTTCCATCACATGTACGCTCTGGCTGCCAGGCATCTTGACAAATGTATTTATTAAATAAATAAAAAGGCCAAATCATATGACTTACATCTTCTCAAATGTGAACATTTGCTGTTTTATATCGTCGTAGATTTGGTCTCGCTGGGTTTTGGACTGTGAGTCAAACAAAACAAGAAATTGAACCGTCTGGAAAATTATTCAGATTATTATTTTCATTAAACAGTTGATAAAAGTGGATCCTGGTAGCCCTAAAACACACCTAGGGAGCTTTGTTGCTTGTTATCCTCCTCTCTCCATGTGTTCCCTGTCCGTCTCTACTATCTGCTGTCAGAAAATGTTTACAATGAGACGTGATTAACAGGTTTGGGACTCAGATCACAATAAAAACCTCACCTTCGGTGTGATTTTTGCCTTGTTTATACCGTCGTTAAAAAACAGATTATGTGTCATGTTTGAGGGGACAGTATTGACTTTCGTCACACTTACCTGCACTTTGACGGCAGCCATTTTGTCTAATGAAGCGGGACATTTTTATCCGGACACATCGATCACGCGGTGACAGCCACGTTGAAAGCTACCCTGATCCCAGCGTATCCCTTAGAGCACACCTGTGTGTGTGTGTGTTTGTGATGTGTGTCAGTGCATTAATGTGTGTGTGTGTGTGTGTGTGTGTTTGTGATGTGTGTCAGTGCATGAATGTGTGTGTGTTAACCTGTTGCTGCTCTGAAATGGAATATTTCCTGGGGTCCCATCCATCAAGTACAGTTCATAGAGACACACACACACACACACTTTACAGCCTTGACCTCAGGGCGAGTGTTTGAAAGGGTGAGCAAGAGGTGGATAGACTGAGGAAGAGAGAAAAAAGGCATAGCAAGATGTCAGCCACATATTGAGAATGGTTTCTTACTCCCGGTGAATCCACTCATGTCATGCTGCGTGTGTTTTCTGTTTCTTCTCCCAGGAGAGGGGGAGCTGAGTGAGCGTCCGAGCGACCGAGCGACTGACAGACTGAATGAAGCTGCACCTAGTGCTTCTGAGGGCCTTTCCTATGTTTTGATTTGCTCCGTTTTTACTTTGAAAACTTGGTCTCACCGAGCCGCTCCCTGCCATGCCGTCCAACAGCCCTGCAGCCGCCGAACCGCCCCAGACCACGGAGAACGAAACGGCCAAAGATGTGGTGAGAGACAGATTATTATTAATACAGGGGTGTTGTTTTTTGGCAAAATCTTAATTGAAGTTAAAAGTAATGTATCTCTACTACTGCTTATACAATAAGTGCTGCTGCTAAGTACGATTACTGCTGCTGTTATCTCGACCATAATGTAATGAAAGAGGTCCCTAAGTTGAGTGAAAGTAGCTGTACCACGATGGAGTATTAACATGACACGTATGGAAACAGGAGTGTGCCAAAACAATGCTTTGTCTTTACATTAATGTGTTCACAAAATGGAAACAAATAAATGTTATAGCAGGATCCAAATGACAAGTAAATAACATGTGGGGATCTATGCAGGGACATGAATGTATATGTATATTTACATATCAACTGTATTGCCTGTATCTTCTTTATGTATTGAGTATATCTCCACCTTTCTAGACATTAAAATGGGCAGAAAATATCTAAATCTAAATATCAAATTTAGATTTAATGAATTCACTACTCATTTTTGAAACATATCTGTTCATGAAGTGATTATTAATTCAATTATAAATTAAAAAAGGGTACATTTAAAAAACGTGTTGCATGCGGTAACTACAGCCATCAGATCAATCTTTTCGCGTTGCACATGGAAATGGAAATACCAACACTTCAGTAAAGTACTTCTCCTGAAAATGTGTATTTTAGTCATGCAGTTAAATAAATACACTCAGTCTTCCACGTATAACTTTTACCACATGTTCCACTATCTCAGCTCCTTCTTCAGCCACTACTATTACTATTACTGCTATTATTACTGCTTTCTTTTGTATAAATAACTAACTAGTGTTATTTTTGCAGCCACAGATATTATTACAGCCACCACCACTATTACTACTTTGGCTTCACACACACACACACACACACACACAGAATCTGGCATGTAAGACTGTGTGTGTCTGTGATAATTAAACGTACAGTGATTTATTTACATTCACTTCAGGCCTTTCTGTTTTCCACACACTCACCCGACATGCAGGTGAGACGATCGCAGGGTTTCGAGTCTCAAACTGCCTTTTTTTTTTACACAAATGAGCATGCACACACACACATTAACACACAATCCGACATACACAAGGTGAAAAATGGCTCCTTTCATTTGCGTCCCCAGAGCCCAGAGCAGCCGTCGTAAATCTGCGAGAAGTTTGAAGTTGATTCTATAGTGCTGCTATATAAAGAGCCGTCTTACTCACTTACTTCCACATTCACACGCGGGCAAAGAGCCAACAAGCACAAAGTTTCTCTTCTAGAGGTTTTTTTTTGTTTTTGGCTGTGGAGTTTGTTGTGCTTTTGAACTTCCTGGGACTTAACTCTTTCTATCAATGAGTCAAAAAGAAAGCCTGCAGAGAAATCCAAGTGAGTCTCAGAGTTAGAGGATGGAGAGGAAGACATGGCAAGTGAGACAGAAAGAGAAAAGAGGTGTGTGAGCTTTGAAATGGTGAAGATGGAAAGAAACATTTCTGTGGGCCTCAATTAAACTCAAATTTAAGTTTGTGAATGTTCAAAAGAAATGTAAAGATGGAGAAAGAAACTGAGAATGTTTAAAGAAAATGTAAATGCACAAATGATGTCAGCGCTGAGGTTACACAAAGACTTGCGTAACTTATTCATGAAAATCACTTCACAAGCTGAGAAACCGTACTGACTTTTATCTGAGCCCATACATTTCTGCAGACTCACAGCTAAGCATGATCTCTGACAGCTTAGGTCATCCTTCCTCTCTAATGCTGACGCTACATTTACAAACTACAAAGACAGTTTGAAGACTGTCAAAAGATCTGCCTTGGGCATCGTGGACAGTGTTGTTTGATCCCATCCCTAGAGCTTAAAGGCTACAGTCTGCTTGAAACCATCTCGCTCTTATGACATGTCTGACCACGTCTACAGACAAAGGAGTTAATACCTTGTTCTGAATGGCAACCCTTCAAGGCGGGCCGAAAAACCTGACATCAAAGCCACTCCAAGCCGCGTCAAACCTCCTTCCTGATCTCTCTGTGAGAATAAATAGTCTTTACACAACGGATCGTACAGGTAGCCTCTCTTTAAAGGTGATGTGCAGTGTTTCGCTCCACTCCAAATGTATTCAGTTGTTTGACAAATGATAAACAAGAGCTTGAGTGAGAAGTTCAAACCTGGCTCTACTTTGTCACCTCCCCATATTTCGCCAATCACTGCCTAAAAATGGGCCCAAATATCAGGTTGTGTGTTTCGGAAACACACAAACATAGTCGTATTTCTAAAACCCAAAAAGGTGTAGACGAAGAGATGAAGAGTATTATAGCAGTATCTAGGAAACAGTGCTTAGGATTGGCCAGTTGTGTAAATGCATGTTAATGTGTAAATGATTGTGATTATTTCAACCACAGGATTTCATAGAAGTGACATCTTCTGTACTAATGAAGCGTTTAAATGTAAATCTGTACGGAGGCTAAATCCAGATGTATTAAGAGTCTAGTACTTGTAGTAGATTGAAAGTGAAATAGAAAGCAGAAGAGGAGGGAGACACAGGAAACAAGCCCGATGAAGACAACGGGAGAGAGACAGAGAGGAGGACGTGGGGATGGGGTAGAAAGAAAGAGGACAAGCCGTCTGCTGCTGATGGGATCCTCCTCTGCCCGCCTGGTTTGCAGTCTGGTTGCTTAGCAACTGCAGTGGCCTAAAATAACCTGCCGGGAGACAGAAATAGACCAAAGATATATGGACAGAATGGCGAGTGTGTGCGTTTGTCTGTGTTGACACATATTGGCTGAGTTTTCTAGCTCCGTCGGTTTAGGTTTGACTTAGTCGTTCTTGTTTTTCTGTGTTTTTACTTGTTGCACTGTCGGCACACGATTGAGTACGCTTGTATTGTTAAAATGTGTGTGTGTGTGTGTGTGTGCGTGTGTGTGCGTCGTGTCACGGGCATATGGACAGAACAGCAGGCAGACAGGCAAAGGGCCATTAACCGTTCTGGCTGGTTGCTATGCTGATCGTCAGGGAAGTGACATCAGAATGTTTAGTCAGCACGCCGGCCCCGTCTGAGACAGTTGCTAAGCAGTTTCTGCACCTTAGCAACCGCTCCACTGTCACCGCAACACAGGGTCCAGCAGAGGAGCGAGAGAAAGGGAGGAAGACGTTAGTGGGAACACAAGCCTGAAGCAGGCAGCTCCCAGAGTCAGGAAGAAAAGACAGAACTGAGACAGAAAGGACTTTATTATTAAATGAAGTCGCAGTGCGGGAGAGTAGACTACACAAACACAACGTAACACACGTACTGATGGAGGTGAGGGAGTTGTAGTTCATAGGACATCAGGTCAGTCAGCTGGCAGAGAGGATCATCTCTGGATGAATTAGTGGAAATCAATGAGCAGGATTGTTTTGATCACCTTGATTTTTAGAAAACGTATTATATCATTATATATACATTATGGTGATGTAAATAATTGAACATATCTCAAGGATAGATGATTCATCTGTATTGCTGTGTGATAAATATAAAATACTGTTTATTGACTTGTGATTTTCATCATTTTACCAAAGTCTGATTCTGAGCAGGATGTCTTGTTAACAGAATTAGCTATTTATGTTTTTGTTGTACACACAAAGAGTCTGATCTCATGTAATGAATAAAAATATAATATGCATTATCTGTATCGTGATATCGTACAGTATAATGTACGTAGATACCCGGAAATATCTTTAATTACACTGCAAATGTTTCCAAACCGTAACGCCCAGCCGTGGTCTGAGGTGTGTTCGGTCTCAAACACTCTTTTCAAAAAGAGGGGCCCCATCCTTAAAATAAATACAAATAAAATAAATACTGAACCCAAAAGCAACTGCTCCCAAATCTTAAATTGACTCCAGCGCACCTAGAAAGTAGAGAACACTCACAGTTTCCTGACGTGTTGTTTTAATCCGGCATAGATCACTTGCCTCTTAATCACGTTATCTTAACCAAGCCTTGAACAAGTTTGGCAAACCTCTGGTTTTAAACAATATTCCTCCTAACTGGCACATTTAAAGCTGCCTTGTTCACTTCAGCGCTACAAGAGTCTAATGATTCTGTCTTGTAACTATGACATTTATTTAATTTCTGCCCGAGGCGGCGATGCACACAGAGACTGCTCAAACATGAATAGAAAAGCCTGTAATGAAAATCGCTGTGGCTAAATAAATTCCTGTCTCCTGGCTAAAATACAGTGCTCTTAAAGAAACAGACGTCTCACATGACGAAGCCACATTCAGGTTTCCGGTGCTTATCCCAAGATGCAGCAGGTGTTGCTTGTTTTATTTGGCTCCTCCACGTGTCCTCTTGGGTCCAATAAACATTTTTTTCTAACAGACCTGAGACCCTCAGCAACTCAAAACTTGCCCAGAGCCGACGTAAAAATAAAACCTGACTCGGGTTTGGTTGGACGCTGAAATTGTTGGGGAGGGGTGGTGCATCTACTCAGAGATTACAAACAACCGCATGGGAGAGAGCAGTTTCACAGCTCTGGGGAATTAACAAATCTGATTGTGAATGCGGGGATGTTTTGGTACTTTGTAACTGATAGTGGAGTGGGCAAACAAACATTGGTGCATGGGGGGGATCTCTGCTCCGGAAGCTCAAGCTCAAGCTACTAGCTCTTTATTAATACTCCTTTTGCATGCTTGAACGACTTATCATTATGTCAAGAAAACAAGAAAACACCAACCATCATCAGGCAAAAAGGTGGAGGTGGGACAAAGTTAGTCTCAAGTCAAAACCAAGTCCTAAGCCTTGTGTTTTCGACTCCTAGACAAGTGTTTTACTAAATTTAATGTCAGTTTAAGCAGAGTAAATTTACAGAAATAATTAAGTGCATCAGGTATTGGCCAGGTGCCTGTTCCTGTCGGCTACATTCAGTCAGTCATAGTAGACAGCTCCTAATGTTGCCCTGTTCATCACTAGATGCCAGACTTCGAGTCACTCTAAAGTCACGAGTTGTTAAATTCAAAGTCGCAGTTGCAGAAAAGTCCTGCAAACCAGAGAGCTGCCAGCAACACTGACATTAAGATCATCAGAAAAAGGGTTCTGTAGGTTGACACATTAAAAGTGAAGACAGAAAGAGATGGAAAGAGAAGGCAATCCTTCTGGCTAGAAGCCTTTCAAAGGTGTTTTTTTGGCTTTGACCCAACACACTCACTATATAAGTCAACACACAGGTGCAGCGTGCTATTTTTATTTTATTTATCACTGTAAAATGACACCATTGCTGTTCTACAACTCTGCTGTACCGTACCACTTTGTCTCGGCCATGAGCTGAGCAGAGAAACAAACTGCTGAGAGGAAGTAGTTTCGGTTCAAAGCTTCACTTAAGACATCGACATAATACAAGGTTTCGAAAAGAGCTCAAATGATGATTTACAATGTCTTATTTTTGATCTTATAAGAGTTTTTGTGCTGCAAATCCACGTTAAGATCAATCCAGAGCAGGTCTAGAAGTAGCACAGCTTGCATCATGTTTGCTTAACTAAACACAGCTGGATTTTATGTCTGCAAACATATAATTTACTGGTTATGTTTCATATTTCGCCCATTTATAGGTTAAGAACTCCTTTGTTCAATCACGACTTTGCTGGGTTTTGTGGTCTTTGTTTTTAAAGTAATTTGCTTTTAAATTGGTCTTCGATTGAGCTTTTTCCTCCTCCAGTGAAAAAGTAATTTTGTAAGAAATTGTAACTGTAAACTGTAGCTGTAACTATTTGCAACTGTCAAAAATGTGCTGCTCTTTATTCATTTGATCCGTTTTTTCCAGTCTCCCCCCCGGAGTGATTCTTAACCACATCACAATGCGGCCTCACTGCTGACATCAATTATAACTTCATACAGTCATTTGATTGGCTCGGTGTTTGATGTAGCCTCTCTATCATTGGCCAGGGTGAAGATGGAGCAGACCAGGACAGTCCAGAGGAGGGGACGCCAGCGAGCCCCCGCAACAAGCGCAGAGTGGGTCGTCCTGGCAGGAAACGCAAACAGCTGCTTCCTGTGAGTACTGTAATTATAGGCTGCCGTCGGCCGTTTTCTACTCTACACTGCGGCAGAGTGATTGATTTTCTTTTCACCTATACAAAACCCCCCCTCTGTGCTGAAAAGATATGTTAAACGTGCACGCACTGTTTCCAGGAACACTTTGCTTCACATTCATGCGTTCACACCTGCGAGCTGCTGAGGGAGCACACAGAAATCTGGGGACAAACTTACGGCATTAATTAAATGTCACATTTGAGTGAGTTTGACAGATAATGTGACAGAGCTCTTGCCCCCTCACTGCAGCTTCCATTGGTTGCTTTTCTTCTGCGTTTCCGTGTGACACCGAGACAGGGATTTCCCCACACATTGACTGTCTGCAGGGCTGCACAGTCAATGCGTCTACATCTCCCTCAACATGTAACGCTAGCTTCATTTCCTCATCATTTTCAATATTGTCATCATTTCCACTTGTCAGTCTTGCTCCATCCCCCCACATTTTCCACCTACTTCCTGTTGACACTTTTGAAATTAAAGAAAAAGACACTGATTTATTAAAACTAATGCAAAAAACCTCTGGCTATAAATTCTTTTATCTAAACTTACATACTTGCTGTAGCGCCCTCATGGTTTTCCTGTACAATGAGGGATTATTAGTAACATTACAGGTGCGATCACACGTTGAGTCTTACCTCCAAATAAAGTGGTTCTGAGATCTTTTGTGAGTACAATGTTATCGTAACTGATAGAAACGATGGCCAGAGCTTTGGAAGAAACCCAAGTTGTAATTACTGTTTTTACAACATTGTTTGACTGATTTTAAAAGTGTTTATTGTCAAGCTTTTAGTTAGTTAAGCTTTATTAAGTCTCATTATGTGTAAGGAGACTTTAGAACAAATTACACATGAATAAAACCATCAGACACGAGTCAATCAGTTCTGTATTTATATATTTATCATTAGAAAGTCACAGAGACTTTTACATTGACAACAAGTTATGAAAAGACAGAACAAACCCAACTAGATTATCTCAACATACATCCTCAACATGTATACTCAAAAAAACAAAATGAAAGGGCATGTTGGAAAGACAGATTGTTGCATTGTTGCAGTGAGAGCTTTGATTGATCACCGGTCATGAATCTTTTTAAACAATAACCAGCACTGAACACAGGACATAAACACTACAGAGTGGCTTTACTGGGCAGGAAGTGGAATTCATACCCGCAAATATGCATAGATGCAGAAGTGTTACCTATTCTCTCTGTGTGAGTTTAACTGGGGGTTCGAACTGGCAACCTTCCAGTGACCTTTAGGCCAGCAGTAATAACTGAGAGTGGCGTTACAGAGCTGCATTATTACTGTAATGACACCGTACTGTATGTATATCTCCACTCTCACGGACTTCAGGTCTTTGGCAGCTCATCTCCTACATGTTTCTCTCTCCTTTCATGCTCTTATCACTCACCTTGTGTGTGTGTGTGTGTGTGTGTGTGTGTGTGTGTGTGCGTGTGTGTGTGTGCGCGTGTGTGTGTGCGTGTGTGTGTCTTTGTGCTGACTGAACTCTGTGGTAGAATCAGCAAGTCAATATAGCTGATCAAACAACCCCAGACAGAAAGGAATACCGAGTGAACTACTTTGATAGTGTGTTTGTGTTTTCCGTGCATTTGAGTGTGTGTGTGCGTGTGTGTGTGTGTGTGTGTGTGTGTGTGTGTGTGTGTGTGTGTGTGTGTGTGTGTGCATTCATGTGTGCAGGAGAGCAGGTCTGATCATGCTTTGATGTCTGAGCTCTGACAAGGTAGGCAGGATTAATGCGGGTCCTGTCACACACACACATACACACACACACTAAACACACACACACACACA